>JAJHUR010117591.1:918-16076 GCA_027495735.1 Lutjanus campechanus | reverse complement strand
TCATGTGTGTAAAGTTGTTTTATGGTTTGTCTTTATTTTGTGGTTACAAAAACTAAAGAAATTGTTCATAAAAAAACAAAAAAAAATTACCCGCTTTTCTAAAAATCAACACTGTTTGTGAACCATAAAGGGGAATAAAGTAGTAACAGCCAAAAAGGGGGATTATGGCTAAATGTGACTAAAAATGCACACATTTTATAAGGCCTCATAAGTCTCTGGCTACAAACAGTAAAGGGATCTTAACTTACTGTAAACTGACTCTATAGGAATGTGAGGTGAGTACCGTATTTGTATATTGTGGTAAGCTTCCAATAAATGGCCGGTAACGTCATTATTTCTAACCACGTTGTAGTTTCAGAGGTACTAAGTGTGATACAAAAACAGAAAGAAGGGCAAAACCTTTCGAGTGCTTAGTGGAAATACAAAGATTACCTTCTCAGTTTCAATTTTGCTACATTCTAGTTTAGTCACGTTCCCTTTTTTAGGCTCGTTTAAAAAACAATTCCCAGAAAAGCACACTGTTTTCTCAGGGCTGCCTACATGTGGCTACAGGAAGCTGTCTTCTACCTCAGGCGTCCCTGAGGAGCCCAGCAGAGCGTCTCTCTCACTGGTGTCCTCCAGCCTGTCCTCCTCTGGAAGAGTGTCAGCCCTGTCCTGCGACATGGAGTCGGTCTCCTCCTCCAGAGAGCTGAGGGCAGGAAAACAAAACACGACTTCACACTGGGCACTCAGTCACATATGAGTCACAGAAGAACACACCAGAGTCAGTCAGTATTTATTAATGTCTCTGTGCGGTGCTGGTCCTGATGTTCTCTAATTTTTTCATCTTCCTCCCAGCAACCATTTTTAACCAAAAAAAAAAAGAACTTACTTGCCCTTTTAAGAACATTCAAAAGAAACTATACATCTTTTGTTTTAAATGCTTAGCACATCAAATGTATTTTCAAGAATTAGGAAAGTTTCGAATACAGCTCTTTGTTTAGAGGAGTGTGTATTTCATGTATGTATGTGTACTCTGCAACGTGCAGTAAATCACTGGGGCAAATCAATTTGCTGCCAAATAAATCTAATGTTTTTTTTTAGTGATGAATAATACAAAGACGAGGCAACAAGGCAGCACTTGTTCAGGACTTTAGGCAGCATCTGCCTAACATCATAAATAAGTTTAAAAATAAATTATATCATTTAGCTTAAAAATTTTACAAGGCGATAAATAGAGCTGTACTTAAAGCATTATTTTTTATTGGTATTATATATTAATCTGCAGATTATTTTATCAGTTGTATGAGTAAATTTTTGGTCTTTTTTTGGATAATCAGACTAAAACCCAAACATACTCAGTTTGTGATCAGAACAAACAAAAGCAGAAAATACTCACATCTGACCCTTCCTAAATCCCGCCCCCCTTTCGCTCTGTGCACCAATAACAGTTGAGCAAGTTTGTTAGTTTTCTCCTTTCTTGTTTTTTGTTCTTAAATGTGCTGTGTGCTTGGGTATATGTTGAAAAGAAAATTTCCAGGTTAAAGGATGTTGCTGGGGGACACATCTTAAATCAGGCAATTCTTAGAATAGTTGCTGATTAGTTTTCTGTCAACTACTAATTCCTTAATTAGAGTTTCTTTTCACACCCCCATGAGAATAATCACATGGCGGCTATTCAGCTATATTCACCTGACCTCCTAGTTTAACCAGAAAGAGCAACAAAGTCTGTGTAGGGAGGAGGTTGAAGAGAATGAAAGAAAACACAGGACTTTGACCCTGAACACTGGGGTTTGGTGTAAATAGCCACATTGACTATTTCACCCCAGGTACAAATAACATTGCGGGCTATGGACACCGGGATGCTAATAGCCATATTATTTAAATGGCTGTTGAATAATTTTGGTACTGATTGGCTGATGTAGTGGAAATTTCATAATGATTTTAAGATGTTGCCTGATGTGTCCAAGAGATCCTCACTGAAATCAGTCTGTGGATCTGGCCCAACAGTACCTCTCTGTTTTCTCTCATAAGAGGACCAAAGACCTCAAATCTGAACCACAATGTTAAAGGTATGCACTGTGCTCCAAATGTAAGCAAAAGAATCGCCCCGCTGCCAAAATTCAAAACACACAGCTGGAATCTGCCATCACTTTTAACAAAAAGAGTAATACTCAACAACTAAATCCAAGTTATTATGGAAACAACAACTTTGATTATATGTGTAAATATATCTGGATTTTATATGGTCAAACATTTATTTGGCCTTTAAAGCCCACCTTGCTTGGCTGTGTGTTTATATATGCTATAAAAACATGTCTCCATGTCCGCCTCCATAATGCAGCTATTGTCTCAGCTCAACATCTGGATGAGTGGGTGTGTGGTGGAACAAACACGGCTCTTGTTAAGCAAATACATCCTCATCTTTCTCACAACCCCACTATTTGGCACACATCTGCAGCATCTTTCTCAGCGACTCTACCTTGCAGGGCTTTCTGACGGCTCGTCAGTGAAAACGTCCTCCGGCTTGGGGTCTGGGATGGGAATGATGTATTCGTTGTATGAAGTAATGATTTCCTGCATGTCTGCCCCTTGTCTGAATTCCCTGGGGCTCGGGCTCTGGTTGTAGGGGTCTGGGGGGAAGGAGAGGCCGATGGGCGCCGATGGGGAGCCGAATGCTGGGTTGGCAATTGGGAAGGGTGAGGAGAGTCTGGGTTTGGTGCGGGCGACTGCCGGGTGGTCACTCTTCAGGAAGTTGTCGTTGACTTGGTTGTATCTCTGTTAAGACACAATAGTTTGATTATTTGAGCAATGAGGAATGTAATTGAATGATTTGGGAGCTTGACGTTCCAGAGTGCAGATGTGATGTATGCTCTGACATCACAGCTGACAAAACTATCTACTGTTATCAGTGAGGAATCAAACTGGTGTCTGTAATGTAAACTGTAGTTCTCCTGCAAGTTTTGTTCTGAGCAGTATAGATCTGCACAGTCTTAGAACTTTTTCTGTCCACACTGCAGAGTTCAAACACACAGAGCCCAGTTCAAATATTCTCCACTTAACCCCATCAGTGCAAGACCAGAGTTTAAAGAGACAGTTTGGATTATTTAGTGTGTGATTGTATGAGGTATTTATCGATAAACAGTGTATTAGCTACAGTACATGCCAGTTGGCGCGCCTCCAGTGTGGAGGAGCAGAAAGGAGAATCAGCTTGGAAGCTGAGCAATGAACTGCTGTGGACAGAGTCAGAAGCAAAAGGTACTTTAGTCACGAAAAAAAGGTCTGCCTAAAATAAACGTAAAACAATAAAAGTGCAGCTACATTTAGAATATTTTCAACACTTAACTTTCTCATCGGACAACCTTTTCCGATGGGAAACCACAGTTATGTAAACCAAATATCACACTCTCCAAGCCAGCCAAACTCCATCTGTGAAATCGGTCATTTCACGATGCAGAATACAAGACTTGCTGGTCTACTGTCTGCCTTAATCAGCTAGTTTGTTTGTGTTATTGTGAATTTTAACTAATGTAAAAAAAAAAAAAAATTTTTTAAAAAGTCACACAATAACACAAACAAAAACGCAGATCAAGGCAGCAGTAGATCAACAACTAGTCAGTAAAATTACCGATTTCACCAGTGGATTTTGGTTGGTTTGGCAATATTTGGCATATAACAGTGGTTTCCTGTCAGAAAAGGCTGTCTGATGGAAAAATAAAGCACCAAAAGTATTTAGCATACACTTACACTGATATGATTTTTTTTAGCTGCATATTTTTAAGTGGCTAAAATAACTTTTGTTGCTGATCTTGTGCATGAGACCTAATTGCTTAGCTTCCATGCTGATACTCTGTTTCTCCAAACTGGGGGCATACCGACCGCCATCTACTGTAGATAATACAATGACTATGGAAAGTACCTCATGCAACCTCATTTCAAATATTCCAAACTATCCCTTCATGTAATTGTATATTATTATTTTAATTCCTGTTGTTCCTGTTGTTGTTCAAACTCCCTGTACTTATTTAATTATTATTAAGTTATTATTACCCATGCATTAATGTATATTTTAAATGAAGGCTTGCAAACAGCCTAGTAGTGAGTAGATGAATAAATTAATTTATTCACCTAAGTATAAAATAACATCTGAACATCAGAATTATGTGCTGTAGTGTTATAAGTCCAAGATCACGGTTTAATGCGGCACTGATCTTGGGATGAGTCCCCCCCCCCCCAGCTTCTGAAAAAGTGAAGTTGCCCCACAAATAAATTATTTCTTAGGAAATTGTTTAATTGAAAATTTAATTAACAGCTGACTCCATTTTTAAACGAATTAACACATAATCACAACACTTTTTGGAGATTTTGTTCATGTCATCCCTGGTCTGAACTGCTGCATTATAATGAAACAAGCGAGAATTTGGGAGACAGTTTACTTCATCTTGATATCTTTCAGAATAATTCTGGTATTTTCATATCTGAGCTCTATAAAAAGTTGAACTGGTTCAGTTGATCTCCTCAGCTAGCAGCTGTGAAATGGGTTGCAACATAATCGCTGACAAAATGTGTCCACTAAAAGTGTTAATTTTTGTCACTGATCGGCTGAATTTGTTATTCTGACATTATTATGGACAGCGTTACTACAGAGATAGACATTTTTGTAAAAGAAATAGCTCTTATATTGCTGTCCTCAAAGCAGACAGACTCCATAAAAAACAAAACAAAACCCAAAAAACCCCACCAATAATTATATTAAAAATATTGCTAGTTTGTTTGCGTTGTGTAACATAAGTGTTATAAATTGCTGGTTAGCTGCAAATACCTCCAGGGCTAGATTTCTTTTCCAGCCACTATTACCCATGATATCTAAACAAAGTACCTTTTTATAGCTGTCTGTCAGCATATTCCCCACACTGTGGACCAGGAAGGAGAACTCAGGCCTCTTCTCAAACTTCTCATCCCAGCACTTCTTCATGATCTCATAACTGTAACATAAACAACACAATTATTCTTTAAAAAAAATGTATAAAAAATTATTCTCAAATTCCACATTTTCATGTCAGACACTGGAAACATCAGGATTACAGTGAGACTCACATTTCATCGGAGGCATGGACAGGTTTGGCCATGCGGTAGCCTCTCTTCAAAGCACTGTAGAACAACTCATTCATCGGCAAATCAGGGTAGGGGGTTCCTCCTGCAGAAAGCGTTTCAAATCAGAAATCTCAAGTCATGCACAAGCTGTAAATCTAAACTAGATCTAAATGCAAACTGTTAATGGAAACTAAGATAAAACTTCTCAAGTCATGCACATTCTGAAATATGTATAAAACAAGACATTTGACGTGTGGAATTAATGTGATGTTATTTTCCTATAAAAACAGCACTGTCACTGTAAAAAATATATGGATCTGAAAAGTCAGTGAATATCAGATTGAGGCGAACCACAGAGAATCTTTGGTTATCACTTACAGAGGCTGGATTGTGAGTTTGTTTTTCACCACTAGGGCATACACTACATATTCTGAAGTCTCCTTTCTTTCTGTCTGTCTCCTTTCTTTTCATGGTAGTTTCAAAAATCGTGGGAAGACTCTTTAATAAAAATATCTCACAATACCCTAAGCAAGGAAATGTTGATTTCAAGGCTTGACTGTGCCTAATGAGATTTAGAGCTCATATGAGTCTTCAAACAAACTCATATATATGCACCCTGACATGAAATTTGAATTTGGCTTTAGATTCACATACGTAGATTTATATTATTTAGTCATTTTAGAGACCCAGGAACTTATACAGCCATTCTTGAGAATTGGAACAAATCATGTCATACCAAAAACTTAAAAAATTATTACTACCAACACTCCAGAATTCAAACAGTTAAAAATATGTTAAAGCTTTCAAAATCTAAAACTAATTATGCCTGCTGATAGGTGTTACATATCTATGTTATGCTATTATAATCATGTTTTAAAATACATTTTTGAGGAAACTGTTGGCTCCACCAACTGTTGGCCCCACCAGCCCAAAAAGAATTTTTCCCAATAGGCCAGAGACATTTGTAAAACTGTGGACAGGACATCTCAAACTGGTCAGGTCAGGTCTGTTATGACACTTTCAATGATGAATTTTTAGTCCATGGTTTTGTGTGTCTAACGCAGTTGGCAAAAAATCCTCAGCTGTAAAAGATTCTATTTAATAAAAAAATTGAATCACTAAGAGGTTGGCCCATTACAAGGTTGACAGTTTTTCTCAATTGTTTTGGCTCATTTTTTTAACGCTGGCTTAACTGTAACTTAAACTGTCTCCCTCTTCATCTCCGTACAGTTCTAACGCATCAACTGGAAAATCAGGATTTTGACTTGTCAGTTAAAATTTTCAACAGTGTGTTGGTGTTCAAGTTTGCTGTCTGCTGTGGGGTAAAATGTTCTCAAATTGCAGTAAATAGTTATTAATAACTAAAGAAGTAATCCTGGCTATTCAATATTCATGTTTTAATACAAAAACATGAATATTATGCACCATTTATTAAGTGTCAGGAGGACGGTCTATCTGCAATAAAGACGGAAGAAATGAATGTGACAAAATTACTTCCTTGTGACTATGTTTTTTTTTTACTGTCACCTAGCGGGTCATTTGCCAAATTTTACCAGACATTACAAATATCTCATGTTATTTTCCTTTACAGAATATACAACGTACATGTATGTTAGACAGATTTTGATAAATGGATCATTTTGCATATGATGGCTCAAATGATGACAGAATGTTTAGAAGGTGTGAAGAGTTTAACAGTTTCACTGAGAATCAGTTCTGGTCTGCAAACCATGTGCAAGTGGTTATTGCACAAATTGTAGACAATTATACTACTCTTTTGGACACACGTGCCAAAACACGTGGAATTTGCTTGAATGAATAAGAAATTCAAGTCGGCTGTGAACAACAAACTAATTGTTCATAGATTAGAACTTGATGTTTTGAAAAAAAAGTAAGTCTCATTTGAGAATTGAGGCAAAGTGAATGAGAAAAACTGCAACAGCCAAGAGTTTGACCTTTTAAAATATATTTTCCAAGCATAATTAAAGAGTGAAAATTAACCCCTCCTAAAAAAGTTTTGTTAATCATAAGTGCGTGTGTGGCTTCAAGGATTAGCGAGAAGTCAAGCAGGTGGAACTGGTACAATGTGACCTATATAAGCAATTAAAGAAGATGAATCCCTCTTCTGTGTAAGCCAGTTCTGGTTTGGATTAATGGATTTTTTTGTGTGTGAATATGTGTGTGTTTGGACTGACCCAGTGTGAAAATCTCCCAAAGAAGAATGCCGTATGACCACACATCGCTCAGGGTGGTGTATAAATTATGGAAAATGCTTTCTGGTGCCATCCACTTCAAGGGCAAGAAGGTCTGAATGAAAGAAAGAAAAAGAAACACTCCATGTGAGAAAATAAATAGCTGTTTTTTTAGACAGTCAACTGAGTTAAGAGTCCAGTTTGCTGCTATTTGCAGATCCACTTGGATCTTGTTTGCAGTGTGTTATTTAGCTCCAGCTAACACACACATTCAATTTCGGTTAGGTTAAGTCAATTACATTACATTTATTTGACAGCTTCTTTTATCCAAAGTGTATTTAAACTTGATTGGAACAAGAGGCAGATTTCGGAAGTACATTCCTTGCCTTTAAGGTTGTTGTTTGTTTTTTTTAAATCCTTGATCTGTGCAATCATTTTGCTACTTACGCTGCCTTTAGAGATGTAGTTGGAGTCGTGCATGATGTCTCTGGCCAGGCCGAAGTCACAGATCTTCACCAGTTTGCCCTCACAGATCAGCACATTCCTGGCAGCGAGATCACGATGGACGCACTGTGGCACAATTAAAATTAAATCAAATCAACTTTGGTTTTTGTACAGATTAAACAAGATATGCAGTGTTAGAGATGCTGGTAGGTGGATTTTGTTATGTTCAGACAGGTGATCAACCGATATGGGTTTTTTAGTGGCCGGTTGCACAAAATACCTTAAATTTTCTCCTTAAGTATGACACTTGAGGAGTAATTTCTCCTTAGCTGCTGGCTACTTTACTTCTGGGTGTTGACCAGAATCCTTTCAATGGTTTCCTTGGTTAAGGAAAAACCTTTTCCAGCATTGAAAGAGATTTTACAGTGAATAAAAATCTACCGTCTCCATGGAGACCATTTGTTTGCTTGCCCTAGTGATATCGCCTCTATCCAGCAAGTCCAAACAATTATGACAAACAAACAATTTATTCAGATTTTTATCTGTTTAGGCCAAAAAAAGAGATCACTAATTATAGAGAGGAGTCCAACAAAAGTGTTAAGAATAACTTAACTGAAGGTGGTTTGTGCAACCCAATAGATGGCTGATAAATATATTTATCAGCCATATCATATGCTGATATCAAAACAAAGAAAAGTCATGTGATATCAAAACAAACAGGTTGCTTGAGATGGAATTAATATTAATAAAATAGAAAAATCCATTGGGTTATGCTGCAATTTTCAGAATGTGTCTGATATGTAAGAGAGATTGGGGTACTTTATGTTAGACGTGCCATCATTCAACTGCATTATTCTATAAATAATAAAATAATATATATTTAATACTAGCCAGTAATAGCTTAGATTACATTTGCTGTCATTTAGGATGGGAGATACAGAATATTTAGTAAAGACAATAATGACTTGAGCAATTTAGGCAAACGTTTACAGCAGGATGCATGAGAACAGGGCTCGAAATAGGACTGCAAGATATTAGAAAAAAAAATATGTTGCAATTATTTTGACAGATATTGTGCAATTAACTGGGCAGCCATGCTTGAAACTAACTTTTTTTTACCACCTTCCCAAAACTCAAAACGGGAGCCCTAACATTGTTCCATAGCAGATGTGTCTGCAGACATTTTTTGTTTATTGGCCTCGTGAGTGGAGGCATTAGTTGCTCATCTCAGAATGCCAGACAATCAGCTCGATTAATTGGCCGACTGGTTAATCAGTCCATCACTACTTCGGATAAAGCCAGGCTAGTTGTCAGTGTTTCTAGTCATTATGCTAAGCTAAGATAACCTGCTGCTCGCTGTAGCTTCGTGGGCCGAATCTGGCCCTTTAATAACCTTAATTTTGAAATATGAAAAAAGTACATCATTGTTATTTTATAACTTACTCATGTTTTAGGTTTTTTATTGTTTACATTGTTTATTAGAAGATTGTCATTTTATTAGTTGCCTAATTGGCTCATTCATTGGTTATGTCTGTTGTTAAGCACGAGACAGTTATTTTTAAAAATTTTCAGACTGTTTAACCAGAGGGAACTTGGTCAAATGGATTTAAAAAATATGTAAAATGCATGTATGTAAAAAAAAAAGAGCTGATTACAAAGTGCTTTGTTTTTTCCTGTACTTTTGTACAAAATGTTTCTTTTCCAATTACAACAACTAATAAAGTAGAGAAAAATATATTGTTTGACAGACTTAAATTCCTAACTTCACATCAGGTCAGACATCAGAAATGTAAACGTCCAGCCCCGTGGGCCTTTACTTTTTTTCAGACCTGCCTCTTTCAAATCTGTCTCACACATGATGGAACATCATGATATCTTACATTCTTGGAGGCGAGGAACTCCATCCCCTTTGCCACTTGGTAACTGAAGCCCAAAAGATCGTCATAGGTGAGAATGGGAGAGTCGCCGATGACCAGGTCCAATCTGCCGCCACCTGAACACGACGACAAGGTTAACAAATGTTAAGTAGAAGAGAAGGTGAGGAGCCTCTCATGAATGAAGACATTGTCTTGTTGTCGGGGAAACTCCGGCTGTCCTGTGACTGCATGGGCTGACATGAAGCTCATTCCCTTCATATGCTGTAACATTTGTGTGTACATTCTCTCCGCTCTGTGATCAAACAGCAAGCTGTCATTGATTTAACAGGCTAAAACAATTAATCTGCTCATGATTCATTGCACTATTTCAAGTTGGCTGATTAAAAATAGGGCATTTCACACATAAATTAAGGGGAGTTCCTGCATTGTGGTTGGCCTATTTATCATACTGTACTTGAAATGTGTCTCATTCTTCTTTGTTTCCTGTGTTCAGTGTGTTGAATTCTTTATGCTTGTTTTCAGTTACAACACTGGAAAATTAATTATTGTGAATATGGACACACATGTGGCTCAAGTCAAACCTTGTTCCTGATAGATGTCCTGCTGGTAAGGAGACTCGTACGGAGACGGCTGGATGTCTGCATACTTGATGGTGTCTATCTGTTCCTGCATGGGCACGTAGACCGACGGCTCGTCTTTACTCATGTCCATGTATCCTCCGTCACTCTCACTTCCGAAAGACACGTAGCTGGAGAGATACATCAAGTGTGAAAATGTACTGAAACTGACCTAAATCCATAATTATTCATGGTTATCAAACTCTATATGAGAAACACATCTGTGGCTGTCTCCTGGTATGGTATAAAATGAGGATGAGACACAGAATGCTCCTTTGTGCAGCTCTGAATGGACATTTTTGTCTGTGGTTCTCACCCTTTCCTCTGGCTGAGTGGAGTGCTTCCTCCAGAGATCAGGCAGCCGTCGTCTTGGTTCTTCTCAGCGTAGTACTGCAGGAGGGTGTGCTTGTTCCTGTGCAGGTAGTCCACCAGATCGCCATAGCGACAGTACTCGGTCACCAGATAGAGAGGGCCTGATTGGTGGAGGAAGAATTTGGGATTTCACCAAACACTGATAAAACATTAGCTACAGGCAGGGCACGCTTACTTTACACACAAGACATAGATGAAGTTCGGGGTCTCTCTCACATTAAAACAACAACCAAAGACGGAGTTTGATGATGTTGTGAAGAGGCGTGGGATCATGGGAGTTGTTATCTTCACTCCAAAACCACCATAGCTGATGAAAATCTATTTGACATGACTTTGACTGATATTATGCTCAGGGATGAGGTAATGTATCAAAATTTTATTGATGCTACAGTTAGTCATGTTGGCTAACTTCCTTCCTCAATGATGTGTCCGACCCATTGTATCCAGTGTTTTCCTGGACTTGAATAAATTATGTATTTCTATATGTTTGAAGATTGCTGCAAACATTTGGGATAATGTAAATACACAACTCAACAAAATGTATAAATATGTCAAGTGTTTTCACACATTTTAATGGGGAAATATTACACATTATAGCTTTAAATAAGTGCGGAAGACTAATTGCAGAGTTTTGTAGAGATGTCTGCCTTGTCTCAAATATAATGGAACTAGATGGCACTCAGCGTGTGTGAGCGTCTGTTGAAGTTCAACAGTCTCTCTCCAGAAATAATGACCTGGTTACTCAAGATAATCCACACACCTCCGTGTGAACAGTTTCATGTAGAAACTATTTTCTTTCTACCATAGAAAAAAAAAGAAAGTAGTATTTTTTGGTCCTTTGAGTACCATGAGGAAAAGATGAAAATAATATATTATTGATTTTGGGATCAACTGTCCCTTTAACTAAAAAAAATAGCTAATTAAACACTCAATATGTAATTTCTGTCACTAATGGTCTCTCAATCAAAGCAATAAGAAAAAGACGGACTTTAATAACACTGTGAAGCACAGGATCATAGGAGTTGTCTTGATTGTTAAACAACCTTGTTTATGGATGAAAATCTATCTGACGCTACTCAGGAAGAAATCTTGTCCATATTATCCCTTTAAATGAGTGCAAATTTTTATTAGAGGAAATAGGAAACAGGAGAAGAAATAAAATGCAGCAAAGGGCCTTAGTACATGCTGAACACATTCTACCATGTGAGCTACTGAGGCAGCCCTTCAATCACACTTCTTACATATGTTGATATATAAATTATTTATTGACTTTTTTATTGACAGCAACAATATCTTTTAATATTACTAGACCTATTTGTGAAATATTAAACAAAGTTATTGTTGGCATTGCTATGGTTAATAAATAAACAGGTAATAAAAGGTTTAAATTATGTATGGGTGTGCATGATAGGGGCAACAATTGATTGTGTTAACCCTAACCCCTCTGTTCCAAATAGAACTTAGACAGAAGCAGTTTCCCTCTGTGGTGCACAACCTTTCCCTCCCTCTTCAATAACCACTGAAGCCACATGGATGTTTTGCATGAAATTGTAACTCTCTTGCTGTCTTCTCTTACTCACTTAAAGTGCAAATGGGACAGGTATATTTTTAAGTGTAAATCTATTTAAGTCATGAACTAATCTATGCTATGAGCTTTTACATTAAAACTTCATAAGAGCACATTAAACAATTAAAGTGGTTTTCCATTGTATCTTCACTTTGAAGAAGCAGGACTTCCAGCTGGAGTTTCTCAAGGCAAACAATGCGAGCACTGATGCACACAACACTTCAAATTAAAAGACTTTGAGATTAATACAAACAGTCATCTCACACTATACTTAACTTTGTAACTGTAATTTTTACACAGAATAGAGCGGAACCTCAGTGGGAGGTCAGAAATAAGAAAAATATACATTTTTCTTCATAATAGGACCAGTGTGTAGGATTTAGTGCCATCTAGCTGTGAGCTTGCAGATTGCAAACAACTTGTCTCACTCTCCCCTTCCAAGCGTGTAGGGGAACCTTGGGTGGCGGTGAACCAGTGAAGCGTTGTCTTTTCCTGATTTTAAAGGCTGCATTGCAGTCAAGTGATGTGATGAACTCTGAACTTACCAGACTGTTGTAGCTGCTCTATTATTTGCCTTTAACAACTTAGCCATTATATTCATATAACAGATAATGCTAACGCAATATTGAGGGTTTTGGTCAAAAATATTGTGATATTTGATTTTGTCCATATTGCCCAACCATCGTGTTTAATCTACTTTAATTGGCAATCAGCAATGCATCATATTCTACGGGATCATCATATTTTTAGTATTCAAAAACGTACAGTATATTATGTCAGAGAAAATTTTGCATATTAAGATATATATTACAATGTGGCATATACAACTGCAGCCTAAAAATTTCTAGGTAATATTTATAAGCCATATTGCCAAGCCCTACTGTGAAACCTCGTACAAAACGCGAAAGGCTCTATTTAGAACCAACATTTGGTTTGTCCATTCTGGGCTACTGTAGGCACATAGTGGTGTAATGGCCTCATGGCCTCCATGAAACAGGACCTGCTTCCTCTGTAGATATAAACTGATCACTCTAAGGTAACCAAAACAAGTAACAATTCTTATTTTCAGGTGATTATACACAAATGGAGACATACTTATATATATTGTTTAATATTGTATTCTATTTCTGCCATGCTCTGCAATAAATCTCCATAAATCTTACAGGATGGGTCTTTAGAAGAGTTTTGACACGTTTTTGGTTAGTTCTCTTTTGGTGAACATTTTCACTGGTGCTCAGTGTGATGCTCACCATGTTTGGTGCAAGCTCCTAGCAGGTTGACGATGTTGAGGTGAGGACCCAGGTGACTCATTATCTTTAACTCAGACATTAGAGCCTGAGTCTCACTCCTCCTGGCCGTAGCTGGACGGAGACAGAGAGAGACAGACACAGAGAGAGAGAGAGAGAAAGAGAGAGAGAGAGAGAGAAGGGTATGAGAACAGGAGAACCAAACATACTGAGATCAGGAGACAGTGCATCGTTGCCAAACTGCTCAATGACCCGTTGGCTGGATCTCAATCCAGGCTGGCAACCAAACTAAAGCTCAGCAGGCTGCAGCTCTCTCTCTGTGCTCACAGGAATAATATGGCTCCGGTGACACAATATTTGACAGCTGTACGCAGGGGACTCTACTGTGGTCCGCACACGGCTTTCTACTGTGTTTTTACATAGTGTGTCTTACATTTCAGCATTTTCACGGCCACTTTTGTGCTGGACTGGGAATGAGTGAGACCATACGCAGTTGCCTCGACCACCCTGCCAAAGGCTCCTGATCCAAGAGTGCGACCTGAAACACAAAGACAGGCTCAGTGGGACAGAGTGTGAATGGAACACATGGTAGACCTGAAAAGGAAAGGAGAACCTCTTTGTTCATTAAATCTTAACTTAATCTTAACATTTTTTTCTATTTTATACCAGGGAAGTGAGGTTAAGAACTGGCTTAAGTTTATCACAGATGGTCCAGATGTTGAGCATAGGCCTCATCATGGAGGGCCTGTGTGAGTTTGGGAAGTTTGTAATGAGCAGCTGACGACCAACAACACACCATCAACAACAAAAGTTTAAAAAGAGCTTTAAAAATGAGTTGGGATTAGGACCAAGAAGACAAGTTTAACAAACCTCACTTAGTATTCCAGCCTCAACTACGCCCAGACGACCCACACCACCCACAGCACTAAAGTCACCTGGTGATCGCTACATACTCATTTGTTTGTTCTTGTCTGAGCAACAAGCAGACTGCTGAACAAAAGTCTGTTTAGTCTGATATTAAGAAGTGATAAGAAGTCATTTTTAGTGTAAAATAACAAAAAAGAAAGGCAGCAATACCTTTTTAGAACCACTACACTCAAAGACCACAAGACCTTAGTAAATAGCTATAAAGCAATTAAAGAACCAGTATGTAGGATTTAGAGGCATCTAGCAAAAAAGTTGCAGATTGCAACACTCGCCTTGTGTGTAGGAGAAACTTCAGTGGTCACAAAACTTGTGGGGAAAAAAAGCCATATCTACAGCTTGGTTTGTCTGTTCTCTTTTGTACATACATACATACTTATGGATATTATATTCCATTTATGCCATATTCTGCCAATAAATACCTTGAAATCTTACTCACTGGTCCTTTAATAAATTAATCAACAATAAAAAAGAGGGAGCACCAAAGTACAATAAGGAAATCATTCAATCCGTCATAAATGTGTTGAATAAAATATGATTTAACCAACTTAATAACAAACTTAAAAAAAGAACATGAAAATGATAATAAAGTTGGCAAGGAAACCAAAGGTACATTAAAATGCAATTACACTTTTAATTACCTTTTTGCAAACAATACTATGGCATTTATTTATGAAATATCTTTTCTCATTAATTTAATTTTAAGTATAAAATAATTATTTTTAATCCATGTTTATCTATATATTAATTAAACATACACACATATATGTTTAACCAAATATTATCTATCTATCTATCTATCTATCTATCTATCTATCTATCTATCTATCTATCTATCTATCTAT
>JAJHUR010117590.1:838-11155 GCA_027495735.1 Lutjanus campechanus | reverse complement strand
CTGTAAAACACGCTGTGCCTAGTCCGAAGTTCATACGTGATAACAATATACGACAGAAAATTAATAATTACAAATGTTTTTCTAAGGGTATGTCTCTGTATTTTCCCTAAAAAAAAGGCCATTTGGAAAGATAAACACCTTCTGAAAGTAGACTTTGTGCATATAAATGTGTCAAAACAAGTGCTGAGGTGGAAAAGCAGTTTATATAAAAAGCAGCTCAAGACAAACTAGTTGAATTTATACCATTCCCCTTTTCTAGTGTCTGTTTTCTACCCGTTAAAGCTGTGTATTGTCATTTTTGGGAACTCACTGGCTCAATATTGTTTTTTAATATATACTGTATCTGTTACATTTTTCTTTAGCAATCAAGTTTATCTATATAGCACATTTCATACACAGGGGAAAGGAACATCCATGTAAGAAATATAATTAAAGGAAGGTACAACATATATAACATATTAATTAAAAAGGAGTCATGTGACACAAAGGTTTTCTCCACTCACCACCTCCTCTTCCTCGAGACCTGGATGAGTATCCACCTCTGCCTCCCCAGTACTGCTGCTGCTGGTACTGCTCCTTGGACATCGCCACTTTAATTTCACACTAAAGAAACACAATTAAGTGGAGATTATTTCCATAGTGATCATGTATCAGTCACAGAAAGTCTCTATAACATGCTCCAAACCAATAACAAGGGAATAAAGGTTTATTTGAGAGAGAAAAACACGGCTGTACCTTGCTTAGTCCAATATTGTGGTACTTTTTCTCCATGATGCTCTTCACTGGTTCCTCCTCTTTGAATGTGATGAAGCAGAAGCCTCTCCTTTTGTTTGTTTTGTTCTCCATGGGAAGTTCAATTGACTCCACCTGTGTTTATGAAAGGAAACAATGGGCAGGTAAAATTTGGGGTTTTCAGTAGCTTTACAGTCATGCAGACCAAGTAGACAGAAAATCAAAAAATGGACAATAAAATATGATCTCAACGAGCTGCAGCACCAAGTGAAAAGTTAAACCTGGGATCACTAGAAACAAGCGTACCTCTCCGAAGGCACCAAAGTACTCTCTGACTTTCTCCTCAGGAGTGTCAGGAGAGAGACCACCAACAAAGATCTTCTTGACGGGCTCCTTGCTCTTCATGGCCTTGGCTTTTTTGGGGTCGATGACCTTTCCGTTGAGTTTATGTTCCTTCTGTGAGGCAACCTTCAGAGGAAAATAATCAAATGACAAAAAGGGATCATACAAAAAAATAACCTTTAAGTGTTAGTTCACAACTTCTACGCCTAATAACCAGAATACATTGTCATTTTGTTTCAATTTTTTTAATCAATTAATCTGTCAGTTAATTTCCTTATTCGTTATTTAATCATTTTTTCTATTAAATGTAGGGAAATTGAGAGATTCAAGTTCATAGAGCCCAAGTTGCCAGTCCAAAATTTAAAAAACTTAGTTTAGAATCATAAAAAAATGAGAAATTAGCAAATACACCCTGTTAAGAAACTAGAAACAGTATATGTTTAGCATTATTGCTTGAAAAGAAATGATTCATTATCAAAATAGCTGTAGTTGGCAATCAATTTTCTGTTGATCAACTAATCGCTTCAGCTGCTCTTCTTTCATTAATTCACTGTTTGAATCACTGAATAAATCTGACATGTGAGAAATGATTTACCCCCAGTTTGTGCCTCTCATTTACTGCCACTATACTGAGGTCAAAGAGTGAAGCAAAGCTAGCACAGATTCTAAAATAAAGCAATAATACAAGATTCTGTCCCTATTTGACAACTTAATTTTACATCATAATCCAGTACCTTGGTTTGTTTTCATACATATTATGTAAATACTACTTATGGGAGCAGAACAATACCTTGTCAACACTTTCAGGTTCTTTGAAGAGCACAAAGCCAAAGCCCCTTGAACGGCCAGTCATGGGGTCCAGTTTTAATGTGCAGTCTACAACCTCCCCATACTTGGAAAAGTAATCTTTCAGATCCTTCTTAGTCGTGTCCCAGCTGAGCCCTCCTACAAACATCTTCCTATTGACAAAACAGCAAATTTACAGGAGTAGTTCTGATTATTTCATGTGGGGTTGAAGGCCCTTATCGAAAGTCAGTGTATTACTGACAGGAAACGGCGATCGGCATGCCCCCAGTTTGGAGGAGCAGCAGGAGTGGTGGTATAGGAAGCTAAGCAATGTACTGCTGTGGACAGGGTCAGCAACAAAACATATTTAAGACACCTAAAAAATCTATATCAGTTTAAGTGCACACTGTATTTAGAATATTTTTACTCCTTTACCTTGCTATCAGACATTTTCTTCCAATGGGAAACTGCTGTTTTATAAGCTAAACATCACTCTCTCCAAACCAACCAAACTCCACTGTCAAAAACATCAATTTTACCTCGCTGAGCACAGGAGTTGCTGGTCTACAACTGCAGCGATTGGTTAGTTTGCTTGTGTTATTGCGTGGCTTTGGTGTTCAGTGTTTCCCCTATCCTGGTCCCCAGGGCTCACTGACCTTCATGTTTTGGATGTTTCCCTGCTCCAACACGCCTGATTCAAATGATCAGCTCGTTATCAGGCTTCCGCGGGGGCTTCATGACAAGCTGATCATTTGAATCAAGTGTGCTGGAGCAGGGAAACATCTAAAACATGGTGTTTTAAGGTTTAGTTCAGATTCACCAAAGTTACACAATAACACAAACAGACTGAGGCCGAGGTAGACCACTAAGTCCTGCGTTCTGCAAGGTAAAATTACTATTTTTTGCAAAAGCAGCCTGGTTGAGCAAAAGAAGGTGATATCTGACAACAGTTTCTCATCAGAAAAGGCTGTGAGAAGACAAGGTAAAGCGGTGAAAATGTTCTAAATACAACATACACTTACACTGATATTAATTATTGTTGATCTGTCCTTTTTAATTGGCTAAAGTATGTTTTGCTGCTGACCCTGTCCACTGCTGTGCACTGCTTACCTTCTGCACTGATACTCCTCTCTGCTTCTCCAAACCTTGTGAAATTTTAAAATAAATTTTGCCACCCAGTTAACCGAGTACCAATGTTTGTTTTGGGATTTTTTGGGGGGTGGTGGGTGAAGAAAATCTTGCAGCCACTTGAATATTTTACTGGGATTTGGCTGATGGCTGGTGCCCTGGCTGTAGGTAATGCACTGACTATTGGTGGGACCTCATACAACCCCACTTCAAATAGACCGAACTGCCCCTTTAAGGAAACCATACCTCGGTGCAGACTGAGAAAAAACAGCACTGGTTTATTGTTTACAACACAGCTGTAGTATTGTAATGACATCACACTGGCTTAATTAAAAATATTCAATTGTGGAGACTAATATCAGCTGTAACATCAGTCTAATGTCACCTACCCCTCATCTTCTTCGTTTTTACTGGCGTCAATTCTCGATCCCTCGGCCTCGCCCCCCATCAGGCCAGAGTCCCCAGCCGCAGACATCGGGTCGTCACTGTTAGCCTCTCCATCCTCCTCCATTCTCATCATGGTCGTGTCATCGCTGAATTCATAGTCGTCCGACATGATTTGGCCTATTAAGTGCTAACTAAAGTTGACACTAAACAGCTCGGAGACTAAAGCTACGTCAGAACTCCCTGCAGAAGCTACAAGCTAGTTGGCTTGCGGTCAGCTAATGCTAGCTAAGTGGCTAGCTGATGTTCTGTTATCGTATAACAGTCGCTGTAACTCTTCAATTAGAGCAAGCTATCTCCAATAAAAATGTAACGTTACCCTGAATTTAGGTAAAATTGTGTTTCAATAAGGCAAAAAAAATTAGTTTCGGTGGTGATTTGAGCGTCGATTTGTTTTCATCGCATTTTCTTCTTCTCGCCTCTCTCTCTAAATCGCGCTCAGCAGCGCCACCGGCCGACCTGCAGGTCAAACTGACAGCTCCGCTTTGAACATGGGCTGTGTCAGGGAACCCACGGGTTGTGAAACTCTCGCGAGATTTACAAGTGTTGTTTCTTCATTGCGCACGTCGTACAAATAATCATGTTTTTGTAGTGGCACCAGTGCGATTAAGATCCGAGTAGCTTCAGAGACAAAAAAACCCCACTGTTAAGATTAAAGAAAGGTCATGGTTTGAGCTAAGATGATCACTCTCGCGAGATCTTTCGCGACTCTGGGGTTCCCTTCTGGATACGATCCAGCATCGCTTTGGACATGTGTGCTCACTGTTTTTTGAGTCGAGTCAGTGTGCTAGCTGCGAGGTGATGACAATGCGAGCTAGCTAGTGGCTAACATCTAACCAGGTGGTACATTTCTTACACTTATATCATCTTTATTCACCTGCTCGGATTGGATAACTAGCGCTAGCGAGGAGCGGCGTTTCCTGGCTTCAACACTGTGGTGCTGCTAAATAAGCTAACGTCAGCTAGCCAGCTGCAGACTCTCCTAAAAAATGGCCACTGTTTCAATTCCTGCCTGTACCAGTGCACTCTTGCTGGATATTGAAGGAACAACCACACCAATCACATTTGTAAAGGTACGTTATATTAGATTTAACTATTGTTTTAAGCATGACATGCATACTAATTTATTAGCTCTGTTAGCTAATAATGTAGCGCTCAACAACGACTCTCTGCGGCCATGCTAACTGTCACCAGTAGCAGCCAGCTAAACCAGCACAGCTTAATTGTTTGGCCATTGTGGACTCTTAGCAGAGTCATACTTCAATGTAATGCAACTTGTCTTTTTCTGCTTGTATACTTCATTGCTCTCTTTATTATTTATTACCATTATATTCACTTAAATTGTGACTGTTATCTTTGAATCTGTACCTGATCAAAGCAGACAACATGATGCGTTCACGTTATGTCGGACTTATCGTAATAACAAGATTCCTCTTTTTACTTTGATGTGAAAGTTTTCATATTTTCGACTTTGTGCTTTTATAAAGAAGTAGAACCCGACCAGTGTTGTACTTTCATGGCCGATACCGATACAAAAATAGTTTTTTTTTTTGTTTTTTTTAAAAAATCTGATATTTATATCGGCCCAAAATCTTAAAGGGATCAAACATATACAAAATGCTGCCTATAATACAAAAGAAGAGAAAAATATGTTCTGTACAAAATATTAGACATCATATACGCTTAACAAATAAAGACTAATTTAGCTGTGCCAGGCCAGTATCAATTGGTCGACCAATATATCTGTCTGGCTCTACACCATAAAATATATACAGACATGGACAGCTTATTTGTGGGGTATAGCTCAGCGGTAGACTGTTGCCTCTAACTTTAATATCAAAAATATTCTTTAAATTAATACTTTGAATTTTGCACATTCCCTGACCAATATTTTGCACACTCCTGCGTATACCTTCATTTATGTACATTACAGTCATTTTGTACATATTGTTTTATATTCTATTTTTGTTTTTCACATGTTATGTCAAATTTCTATTTCTGATTCTTTTTGTTTTTACTTTCACTACTTGTTTTTGTCTTTAAGTATGCTTTCTTTTGTCGTTTGTTGTCATGCATCAGTGTACCACAACGAATTCCTTCCACATTAAAAAACACTTGGCATCAAAACTGTTTCAGATTTCTCATGTCAGGCAAAATCTGCTGTTCAACGTACAGTAATTAAACCCACATGCATACAGTGTTATGTTTTCAGCATTTTACAGTATTCTATTTTATAGTATTTTACTCACATGACCAACTTTATAATCATACACAAGAATAATCAGAGGACATCTTTCCCACCCATCCCATATAGCATGAATGCAGCATATTAGAGCTAATTATAAGGCAGCCATCTGGGCAAAATATTATTCACAAAGCAATTTATAAAATATGAATAAGGTCAGAAGTACTGGTTATATCTGTAATGTTGCTTTAGTAATTAAATACGAAGTACATTTCCTGTGTGATTCATTTTTCTTTGTGTATGGAGCCTCTGATAACACACCCAGTGCCTCTGCTTTGTCATCTCCAGGATATCTTATTTCCATACATCAGGGAGCATCTTGAGGACTACTTATCCACTCACTGGGAGGAAGATGAGTGCAAGCAAGATGTCCATCTCTTAAAGAAACAGGTAACAGCATGAGGAGATTTCAAGTGTGATTCACCACTGATTGAATCAAATTTAAAAGCAGAGCTTTTCTTTTTTTCTTTTTTTTTTTTTAACAAGATTTATGCAGGTTGTCATTCAGCTTGGTAAGAGCATATCAGCATCTAGTAGGCTCTGTTCTGTTGGAGGCCAATCTCTCCCTGATACAGTCTCTTAATGTCAACATCTTAGTGAGTGCAGGAGCAAAGACTTTGGCCCTCGCCATGTATGTCAAAAGTTGGTCTATCTCGGCTGCAACTAATGATTATTAACTACGACCAGCAGCTCTATAGCTCGTCAGTAGGTCCATAAAAATGTTCCCACCCTTTGGTGGCTGAAGTTTTTGCCCTAGTAGGCTAAAGAATGGCATGGAGGGATGGAAGTTTGGTGTGTGTGTGTGTCAATTTGTGAAAAGGGGGCGTGTCAGTGGGAGTGGCCTGTCACAAAAAGGCACATAACTTCTAAACAGATTCACTTAGCAGGACCAAACTTTGTAGAAGAATCACACACAGTTACACACAGCTGAATGTGCATGCTGTCTTTTAATTCATTAATGCATCCATTTTTTTTTGGGACAACTTTATTAATCATTTGGATCATAAAGTGTCAGAAAATGTTTGTTTTTTTAAAATCCCATCACAATTTCATGAAGCCAGAGTTTGCATATTTATGTTCCTTGTTTTGTCTGACCAACAGTATAATAATATACTGACCTGTGTACATGACATATATCTTTCCAGCAAACCTTTGTTCAGCTCATTAATATTTTACATTTTGCAAAGAATTGTGTATTTCAAATGAATCTACTTCCTGATGCATCATTTTTTGCAGGTGATTTGCACAATGGTGGATTTTTTGTGTATTTTAGAAGTAGTATTGCAAAGCATTCACAACCAAATTTTACATGTGATGAATTCAAGTTTGTTAAATGTGTTAATTTCTGTTTGCATTTGGACATTGCACTTGGCCATACTGTCATTCTGATAATATTGTGATTAATTATGCAGCCCTTGTATAAAGGATTAGAATTTGTACAGTTTTTACACTGTATGGATGCAAAAACTTCACCAAAATGACAACAGACAGTCTGGTCAGGATGTTGGGGGGGCAGGACTGTGCAGAAACGTCCCAGAATTTCTACATTTTGCTCAGATTGTTAAGAACTGAAGCAGGGGATGTGATAGTATATTTTCCCCCAGGTTTGTGCTCATAATATGTCAAAAAATGGCCAAAAAAGGTCAGATAACATAATGAAAATTCCCTGTCCACGAAGCACGTTGAGCTCCTGCTACCTGAGGATTTCACCTGCTCGTTCATGTTACTTTGGGGGGAAGAACATCACAAAACCTGCTATAATGCTCCCTGACTGTCGTGGCAGATTGAAGAGGACGTGAGACAGCATCGCTCGGGCCCCGTCCACGCCGTGGACCAGACGGTCCACACAGATGAGGAGAAGGCCATTAGGGAAGTGGTGGATAATGTGCTGTGGCAGATGGCAGCAGACAGGAAGTCCACAGCACTCAAGCAGCTCCAAGGTCACATGTGGAGGTCAGCGTATGCTTCTGGGAGAATCAAAGGCGAGTAAGTACGCTGATCATTTTCCTCAACTTCGATATTCAGATCCGTTCTGAAAACTCTTGAAAATAGAAAACAATTGTAAACCAGTGTCTAGTTCATTACAAACATGTGATTTCTGAGGCTTTGACTATTATTTGGGATCAAAAACCAGGGTCAGCAAGCTGTATGAAAATAATTAAAGTGGATTTTTTTGTTCTGATTGTGGTCTTGTTGCAAACAGGCTCTACCAGGATGTAATTCCATCTATCAGAAGATGGAAAGCACAGGGACTAAAAGTGTATATTTACTCCTCTGGAAGCGTGGAGGCCCAGAAACTTCTGTTTGGATACTCTGTGGAAGGAGACGTTTTAGATGTGAGTACAGCAGCTTCTTTCCATGCAGACGTCATCATATAAATGCCTTTGTTTACTAATTTTTCTGTCTTATGTTTTTAAATGCAGTTCACATAGATATTGTAGCTAATTATATATTTTTTTAATCATTTCAGTTATTCGACGGTCACTTTGACACCAATATAGGAGCTAAAGTAGAGGGCAAAAGCTATGAGAGAATTGCAGAGAGGATTGGCTGTCAACCTGAGGAAATCACATTCCTGACAGACGTCACTCGAGGTAAGAAGCAAAAATATTTTCATGACAGCGTGACACTTTCCTGAAACCTTTGCTGAAAACTTGGGACCCTGGTGTGTAATGCATAATTAAAACAGAATGTGATAATTTGCTAATCCTTTTTGACAGACACAGATTGAAATGACAATATATTTAATGTTTGACATCATCAGGGTCATTGATTTTATTTGTAAATATATGCTTATTCTGCTTATTCTGAATTTGATGCCTGCAACACATTTAAAATATGCTGGGAAGCCCAGTCTTTCTCGATTATATACTCAACAAAAATATAAATTTTAGTTTTTGCTCCTATTTTTTTATGAACTGAAGTTAAAAATAAAATTAAGACGACTTCTGTGCACAGTAAAGGTTTATTTCTCTCAAATTTTGCTCACAAATTTGTTCAAAAATCAGTGTATATGACCTCTTCTTCTTAATCCATCCAAGATAATCCGTCCTCCTGACAGGTGTGGCATGTAGAGAAGCTGATTAAACAGCTGGATTATTGCACAGATGTGTCTGGACTGGTCACAATAAATGGCTGCTCAAAAATGTCCAGTTTGATCTTGAAAGTGCCATTTATTCTCTACTGAACCCTGTCTACCTCTACTACACCTTTTTTTTTTCCTCAGGAGGGCAAAGTCATGGCCCACCCCGCTCTTCCTCTGATTGGCTCACTCTGGTGTTCGTACCCTACTCTTAACCAATCACTCGTCATGATTAAACCTCACCAACCCACCCTAAATAGCAAATCAGAGGCAGAGTAAGATACCTGATAAGGGCCTGGTCACATGTGCGCCAATTTAAGGGGAGTGGCCACGAATTTGTGTCCGTTATTCGCATCAAGTTCACAAAGCCACACCTGTCCGGTGGCTGGATTATCTTGGCAAGAAGTGCTCAAACAAAATATTTAGAGAAATAAACCTTTTGCGTGCACAGACGAAATCTTTTACTTTAACTCATGAAAATATTTTATGTTTTTGTTGGGCACAGCGTACCGGCATGTGTCTGACTTTGCAGTAAGGCTCCATTAATGCAGGATTTAAATTTGTGACTCCGTATTGACTCTTGGATTTGTCATTGCAGAGGCTAAAGCAGCTGAAGAAGCCGGGGCGAACGTGGTGGTGGTGGTCCGGCCTGGGAACATGGAGCTGACGGATGACGAGAGGGCCCACTATAACCTCGTTACATCCTTTAACCAACTTGAACTGACGGGACGCGCTTAACACAGAACGTGGAGGACGACTTCATTTCATACTGACCTGTCCCTTCTCTTCTTCACCCTCCCCTTCCTCCTCCTCCTCCTCCTCTTCCTCCTCCTCCTCCTTTTTGCAACTGATGTTTTTCTTTGTTCCACATTGACGGTTAAAAGAAGTGTAGGAGATCCTGTTGGGACCACAGTCAGCCACCAAGTTGGGCTGCTGAAGTCCCACTTCATCTGTCCCGGTTTGTCAGGAAGATTTTCACGTGCATGGAAACGGATCTACGGAGCGAAACAGGAACTCAAATGGAACCTCACTCTGATTGGACCATTTGGGAAGAGAACAGAGAAGGAAACTGAAGGAAACTGCACCTTTTTACCTTTTAGATGAACCGTCTTTGGTTGCCACTTCTGAATCTCTCCGGTATTAATCCAAATTTTCCAACTCTGTGTGTGCGTGTCGTATTTTTTCACCGTTTTGTAAACATTTTCCATCCATGTGCTGTTTTCTCCCGCTACACATACACCCGTGTTGCAGACGTATGAAGTTTTATCCAGTGATCGAACTGTTTAAATGTTTTAGAAAGTAGAACTACAGTAGAGATGCACTCAGCAGCGGTGATGCTGACAGGAAGTTCTCATTTTTTCAAACATTGTTTGAACAAATGTCTTAATTAGCCCCCTCGCAGGTGAATGGTGTCTATTTAAATGTGCCATCCTCGTTGATCATCTGTAATGTTGGTGTTGGAAAGTTACCTGAAAAAAAAAACTTGCCAAACTGAGGATTTGTGTGTGAAACATACTGTAATTGGTATTATTCAGGAATGATAATCTGAAAACTTGCT
>JAJHUR010117583.1:0-12526 GCA_027495735.1 Lutjanus campechanus | reverse complement strand
TTTTTTCTGATTAATCAAGTATCATCTGATCGTTTTAGCACCAAATGAATCCTACATGTCTTCAGCTAATGTCAGTACCATCATAGTCTGACACTGAACATACTGGAATTTAAGGTAACCAAAACCAGATTTTCTTTTCATTAAAGTGTCACACAGAAATCAGTTTGAAACTTGGCTGCAGCACCACTGAACTGTGGTTCAGGTTGTTAAATTAGCTTTAAAAAATGTATCTGCTTCCACCGACAGCTGACACTGAATCTTCAAATTCACCAGCCACTCAATATTATTCTGTATCTCAAATCTACCGGCCTCTTTCATATTTTACCAGATTTTGGCTGGTGGTTGGTACTTATTTCCCACCATGGGTTGACCCGTAACCTGAAGAGTTTAGGAAATAAATTATTACTCCCATTTTGACTGAGAAGGTTTTTTTGACATTTGAAACAAGGAAAAAAAACTAGAGCTACAATGAGTAAGCCATTAACCAATTAGTTGGTTGAAACAAAATTAACTGCCATCTGTTTTGATAATCGATTAATTGTTTCAGTCATTTTTCAAGCAAACACATCAAACATTTGTTGGTTCCTGCTTCTTAAATGTGAAGTTTTGCTGATTTTCTTTGTCATTTACTGAAGAGTCTCTGGGTTTGGTTGGTTGCTGGTTGGACAGAGACGTCACTTTGGGCTCAGGGAAAATTGCGATGAGCATTTTCACAATTTTTTGACTTTTTATAGACTAAACGATCCCTTGCTTAATTGTGAAAATAATCAATTATAGACTTATTTGGGCCTCATGCAAGAACCACTCAGATTCGTTCTTATGTGGTCTGTGCCATACACACGAATTTTCTCTTATTTTGAGTGGTCCAGACTCGTCGTAGGAGTCGTGTGCAGTTAGTCTGCTGTTATACAAACTGAAGTTTTTCACTAATGATTGCATATTTCATTGATTTGAAGGCATTTTTAGTTAAATAACTGTATAATTATGCTGGCATCATCCTGTTTGACTGCATTTTGCTTTACTGCATAATAAAATTCTAAAATTATGCATATAGCCTAATGATATTGCTAATTTAAATAGCAGATTACTGTCAAGTTTTGTCTTCACATGCAGGTTGATGCAAGCTGCTGTCCAGGAGAACATTCTCCACTGCAACATCATGTACAACTATTATAGTCTGTATTTTTCATCCATTTATGTGAATGACACTTCTCCTTGACCCCCCTGCTCCTGTTGCAGTCATCGATGGCCTTGCTGTGGCGAGACTTTTTCTTTTTTTTAAAGCCATTTTCATATCGAACCATTTTTTCTTTATTTCAGCAGCAATGTAAGCCTCAGGTGGCATTAACAGCGCTTGTTCTTCCTGTTCCTCGGCTTTAGCAGGTCCCTTGATTCCAATGCTGACGCTCTTGAAATTACATACATTTATGGATATTTGAAAGCAGGACTTCAATCTCCAAACTCCTTAAGTTCTTTTTACTCTTTGAGGACGTGTGGCCTTATGTAGTGTTATTGGTGCTTTAATTTTGTAAATTTACAAGTCTCATATATGTGCTGTCAGATACACACAGGTGGATCATTTACACAGTTATCTGAATTTACAGGCATTTGCTGAATCTTATATGACAGGTTTTGCATGAGATCCATTGAATCCTACACGCCTTCAGCTAATTTGAGTACCATCGTAGCCTGACACTGAACTAGAGATGGAGCAATTAATCAGTTGTTAATCAATTATAAAATTATTTACAGACTATTTTCATAATCGATTAATCAGTTTGAGTAATTTTTCAAGAAAAAAAAGTCGAAATTCTCTGGTTCTAGCCTTGCAAAAGTAATTTTTTTTCTGGTTTCTCTACCCCCTATGACAGTAAAATTAATATTTACTGGTACATACTGGAAGTTTAAGTAACCAAGATCAGGTTTACAGATCAGATCACAGTGAGACTTGACTGCAGCACCACTGAGCTGTGTTTTTGTGGTTCACAGTAGGAAATTAACTTTTTCAGCAGTGAAAATCTACCGTCCAATTACATCTGAGCGTTCAGATTCACCAACCACTCAATCGTGAGTCATTATTTTGTGTCTGAATTCTACCAGCCACTCGCACATTTTACCAGACCTTGGCTGGTGCCTCGTACTAATTTCCCACCCTGGGTTGACCCATAACCTGAGGAGTTTAGGAAATTAATTACGAATCCCAGTTTGACTGAGAGGGTTATTTGACATCTGAAAAGGGAAAAAAGACATGGAGTTAATTCTACACAGGTGTGTGAAGGGTCTACTTCATAACTACTCCCTGATTAACATCCCACCATGCTCAGTGTTGTGTGTAAAAACCCTGGGCAGACACAGAAATAAATCATGAATCCCAGTGTGACTGAGAAGCAAAAAAGCAAAAAGGCGAGGGCTGCAGCACTTCAATTCACGTTTACTCCAATTAATCGATTGGGTGTTTGAAAGAAAATTTGTTGCCAACTATTTTGATAATCAATTAATTGTTTCAGTCATTTTTCCAGCAAAACTATCAAACATTTTCTGGTTCCAGCTTCTTAAATGTGAGGAGTTGCTGCTTTTCTTTGTCATTTCTCAGAGGAAATGAAGAGTATTCTGAGTTTCAGACTGTTGGTTGGACAGAAGAGGCAGTCGTGATGAGCATTTTCACAATTTTTGACATTTTGTAGACTAAACATTAGGAAAAAATAATTAATACATTCATCACTGATGAAAACAATTGTTAGTTGCAGCCCCAGGAACCAGATATTTGATATTTTGCTTGATAAAACTTGATAATTTGCCTATTTTTTCTTGATTAATCAATGATTGACTAATTGTTTCAGCACCAAATGAATCCTACACGTCTTCGGCTAATTTCAGTACCATCATAGCCTGACAGTAAACTAGAGATGGAACCATTAATCAATTGTTAATCGATTATAAAATTATTCACAGACTATTTTCATGATCGATGAATCGGTTTGACTAACTTTTCATAAAGAAAAGTCCAAATTCTCTGGTTCTAGCCTCTCACAAGTGAATATTTTCTGGTGTCTTTTACCTCCCTGTGTCAGTAAAATGAATATTTTTGGGTCTTCGGCAGACACTTGGGGATGTCATCTTGGGCTTTTGGACACACTGATTGACATTTTTCACAATTTTCTGACATTTTATAGACCAAAACAACTAATTGATTAATCGAAAATGAAAGTAATCGCTAGTTGCAGCCCTACACTGAGCACCAATACCAATTCTTTGGATCAGACTGTGATTTTGTGGTTCATTGTGGGAAATTAACTTTTTAAATGTGAATCTGAATGTTCAAATTCACCAACCACTGAATAATAGATCATTATGCTGTGTCTGAAATCTAGCAGCCACTTTCATATTTCAGCAGATTTTGGCTGGTGGCTGGTGCTAATTTCCCTCCCTGTAGTTGACCCATAACCTCAGAGGTTTAGGAAATAAATTATGAATCCCAGTTTGACTGAGAAGGTTTTTGGCATTTGAAAAAAAGGGGGAAAGACTAGAGCTGCAACGATTAGCCAATTAATGCATTAGTCAGTCAAAACAAACTATTTTGATAATTGATTGATTGTTTCATTCATTTTCAAACATTGACTGATTCCAGCCTCTTAATTGTGAGGATTTTCTGCTTTTCTTTGTCATTTATGACACTAGATGAAGAGTCTTTGAGTTTTTGGACTGTTGGTTTGACAAAAGAAGTAATTTGAAGACGTCACTCTGGGCTCTGAGAAATTATGATGAGCATTCACTAGTTTTTGACATTTTAAAGATGACACAATCGAGAAAATATTTAGCTCATTTATGGATAACGCAAATTATCATTAGTTGGAGCCCGAGGAACCAGATCCCCCCATTTTTTGTTAATTAATCAATTATTGACAAATCATTTCAGCACCAAATGAATCTGTCATGTCTTCAGCTAATTTCAGTGCCATTATAGCCTGACACCAAACTAGAGCTGCAACAATTAATCGATTAATCATTTATTAATCGGTTCTATAAAATTATTCCCCAAATATTTTGATAATTAGATTAACTGGTCATTTTTGTTAAATAAAGACAATGTATTGTGTGTTGTGTTGTGTGTAGCAATGTATATTTGTAAATGTAAATATTTTCTGTTTTCGTTAGCCCTTTATGACAGTAAACTAAATATCTTTGAGGAGTTGTGGACAAAACAAGACATTTGAGAATGTCACCTTGAGCTTTGGTAAAAATGACTTTTTAAAATCATTTTCTGACATTTTATAGACAGCAAAACAACTATTCGATTAATCAAAAATGTAAATAATCGCTAGTTGCAGCCCTTCAGTTAACACGCTGGAATTTTAAGTAACCAAGACCAAATTTTCAGATCAGGTTGTGACTTGACTGCACCACCACTGAACTGTGATTCTGGTTTATTATTTTTTTAAATGTGAACCTGAATGTTCAAATTCACCAACTACTGAATAATAAACCATTATTCTGTGTCTGAAATCTAGCAGCCACTTTCATATTTCTGCAGGTTCTGGCTGGTGGCTGGTGCTAATATGCCACCCCGGGTTGACCCATAACCCGAGGAGTTTAGGAAATTAATTATGAATCCCAGTTTGACTGAAAAGGTCATTTGACATCTGCAAAAAGGGAGAAAAAGACATGCAGTTAACTCCACACAGGTGTGTGAAGGGTCCTTAAAACTACTCAGTGATTAACATCCCACCATGCTCAGTGTTGTGTGTAAAAACCCTGGGCAGACACAGTTGCTCATTATTTTGGCTCCTGTGGCTCAAAGAAGCAATCTGTGACTTTTATAGAGGGCTGATTGTTGGAGTGCTTTGTGCTCGAGCTTCTCTGATGTACATTGTTGACTTAATGATGTTTGATGATAAGAAAACACAGCTAAGGTGATGATGGCGTGAGAATAAAACGACATAACCACCTGGGAAGAATAGGCACATATAGTCCTTGAATGTGATGTTTGTGCATTTCCAGATGCAAGGGGAAAAAAGCAGAGACGGCACTGTAAATAAACTTGCTACAAATGTGTGTGTGTGTGTGAGTTGTAAGGAGGCAGCTTGTCACAAGAAATTTAGGAAGCAGTATGATGGTGGAATTGCATCGCAAGCCCTTATAATACGTGAATTACCTCTTTTACGCAGCAGGTTGTGCCAGAACAAAAGCAGCGGTTTACTGAGGAGGAAAAAACCTGGATGGTTAGATGAGTCATCGTTCACCCTGTTCTGAACCAGTGGTTGACTACATGTGTGTCACGCATGAGAAGAAATCTATTCGGCCCAAGTGCTTATTTCCCACAGTGAAGGCTTCTGTCAGGGCTGTTCTGGTTAGTGGTGCTGGCATGGTTTACATCCATTCGGTCCCTCAGTAGGCAGGTAAATGCCAAAACCTACAACGGCTGTCAGGGTGAACACATTTCTTATGCTGTGCTGTTTCTGTCCTGATGACTGAAGAATATTACAAGGCGACAAAACCACAGGGCATAACAGGTCCCTGAGTTGTTTCATGTTTACCACCCTGGCAGTAATGGTCAGCAGCTCTCAACCAGGCAGAGCAGCACATTTATTCTAGAAACAATATTTCTGACCACCTTTAAAGTCCAAATGAAAAACAGTCTAATTTCTCCAGTTGACTTTCAGGTTTTTTTCACTCAGTGTAGCAGCTCAGGTGGCTCATAGTGACCCAATGCCCTATTGAGACACTTATTGGTGTGTGGCCTTAATTTGAGCAGTTACCAGCCTATTACAGTGCGCTGAAACAACCCAGACCTGGACCTGAAGGTAATGCCAACTTAAAATTTAAAGGTAGAATGACTAGGATTTGTCTTAAGCCGTTCATAAATGCACCAGAAAGATGCAAGGACGTCACATACCTACGTTTTGGTTTAGTAAAGCATCTCAAACACAGCAAAAAATAATAAGAATAATAAGGAAATACAGTTAGAGGGCAGGGTCTCTGCAGATACAGCCACCACCACACATAAGTGATGATTGAAAGGCATTATATTTATATATAGATAGATATATAGATTGTTTTTTGGAAAATGCTGCATGTTAGACATTTGATCATTATTAAGGACAGCTGAAGATTCATTGTGAAGGAGAAATTAATTAGAGAATGTGATATACTGTATATTATACAATGAACTACCACTCAACGAAAATATAAACGCAACACTTTTGTTTTTGCTCCCATTTTTCATGCATTGAGGTAAATGATCTAAAACTTCTTCTGTGCACATAAACGGTTTATTTGTTCACAAATTTGTTAAAATCTGTATTACTGGGCACTTCCACTGTCAACTATTGGTTGACCTGCTCTATATGAAAAGTGCCCTGAGATAACTGTTATGATTTGGCACTATGCAAATAAAATTGAATCAAATTCTCTGTTGCAAAGATAATCCATCCACCTGACAGGTGTGGCCTATAGTGATGCTGATTAAACAGCTTGATTATTGCACAGGTGGGTCTTGGACTGGTCATAATACAAGGACACTCTAAAATGTGCAGTTTGAGACATTACTCAGACATTGAACTATGGCTATTTCACATAGGGCTGCAGCATTTATTTTCCCAAGAGGGCAAAGTCATGACTCACCCTACTGTGCCTCTGATTGCCTTTGTGGGGTTGGTCTAGGTATAAGAGAGTGATAAGTGATTGGTTAGGGTAAAGGGCCATCCACACTGATAACTATATGAATAACTATATATTGTTCTAAAAATCATTCTAACTCAAGTGGACGCCAGAGTCCAGGACTTTGTAGTTCCTCTGTGACATTAAACTAAATATTGTTGGGTTGTTGGCAAAATAGCTTTCCTGAGAATGACGTTATGGGCTTTTGGAATCACTGATCAACATTTTCTGACATTTTATAGACTGACCAACTAATAAGATAATCAACCGATTAATCAACAATCAAAATAATCAACAGTTGCAGCCCTAATAGCCAATGTTCAGTGCCAACAAATGTCTTTTTTCAAGATAAAACTGCACATTTTAGCATGTCCTTTTATTGACACCAGTCCAAGACCCACCTGTGCAATGATCATGCTGTTTAATCAGCATCTCTGTATGCCACACCTGTCAGGTGGATGGATTATCTTGGCAACTAACACAAATTTGTGAACATAATTTGAGAGAAATATCCCTTTTTTGTGCGCACAGAAGGAGTCTTGGATCTTTTACTTCAACTCGTGAAAAATGGCAGCAAAAACCAAAGTGCTGCATTCATATTTTCTGAGTGTGTATCATGTTGGTCACTTAATTTAATAGATTTTCATACCTCAGATTGCCATTTTACCTGAGTTTTCAGTCAATTTAAAGAACCCATTGAGAAATGAATACTCTGATGTGTAACAGGCACTAACCTTCCTACTATTAGCAGAACCTTTTGATGAAAGTCTAGGCAGTATTTACAATTTCACAGACTCAGTTCACCATTTAATCATCAAGCTGCCAACCTAATCAAGCAGCCTATAGGTGAAGCATTATGCACTGGCTATGCTTATTCAAACATTGTTGCAACCAACCCTGAATGACAGAGCCATTCTTAAACACTCCGACTGTGTCCTTCATTTTACAGGCAGGTTGTAAAACCGCCAGATGTGAGTATGAAAGCGAAACACTTGAGGACAGAGCCGCTTCAGGTTTTAAGTGGAATGCTTTTGGCTGCAGCAGCACCAGCAATTTCAGATGTGATGTCTGCTCCAAATGCAGCTCCCCTCTCTCTACCCATTTCAGCCAACACACAAGTATTTTCAGCATCAGGGGCATTTTCAGCACCTCCCACTGATGGACAGCTCCTATTCAAAAGAAGAAAAGGGCTGTATTACCAAAGCAGCAGCAGCGGCGGCAGCAACAACTGTACGACTAGTTGACAGTTTAAAATTTAAAATGCAGCCTGTACTTCTGGTTGGAGGGGGGGGGAGAAATGACAACCTCGTTTCTGTGTATCATCCACGGGTGGCTTTGCTGGGGTGTTTTATGCAGACGTACTGGGTCAATGGTGCTCGAGGTGTGTGCATGAGCAGAATGCTGTAAAATAAAGCTTGACCCGAGGCTTCTGCTTCGCCACATTCCAACTCAAAGCGCCCTTCCTGTGGGCCAGCCTGCCCACCTGGCCAATCCGGCGCTCTTTTTGCTGCAAACGTGTGTATGCTGAGAATACCTGAACTGAATTTGAATTACCATATGACGTAGGCCTTTTTCTAGCAGTAATGTCCTGCTGGCAACAGGGACTACCACAGACCATACAGCCTCCACCGAGCGCTCAAACACACAATTTGTTGCACCAGCTACACCCCCCCACACACACACACCCAACACACACACACACCTCCTCACCCCCCATCTATCTTTATCTCTAGATATCTCTCTCTCTCTCTCTTTCTCACACACACACACATACACACACACGAAAGAGGATGCGACAGCTGCCTATAGAGATGGAAAAAGGACAAATCAGAAAATAAAAAAACTATCTTTCTTTACGTTTAAGTGTTTGAGCCAACCACAAATCACGGCTCATACGCCGATGAATAGTCCAACAATACACCAACAAATCACGCCGATTAGGCGCTGAAATCAATGAAAAATACTCACGCATTTTCTCGAATAAATGAAATCGGGGTTGAGAGCAGCAGTGGAGGAAAAATCAGCAGGGCCCCGGTCCCCGTTTTCAAGATTTGCAGTGCGACCGAGGCACAAATCTCCATGTGAAAGGGCTTCGGAGGGCGCTGCTGCAGTCCGCGTCTCTTCTCTTCTCTCTCGATCACAAGTCAAAGATGCTCGCCTGCGAAAAATGCCAAACATTCAGAAAGAAGAGTTGCGTGGATCTGCGGTGCGGCCACCATTCCCTCGGATTGTGATGAGCGCTGATGGAGAAAAAAAAAAGCCCCTCAAGAGGAGCAGCAGCAGTAGCAGCAGCAGCAGTAACCCGCCTGGACTTGAAGATATTCCTCTTGGACTGAGGAGGAGGAAATCCTGCAGAGTTTTTGACGGGGGGATCAAGTCTGTATAGGCCCCTCCAAAAGCAGTCACAGTCCAGATTTGACTCCCACCGGTGGTTTCCTCTTGGTAAAATAAATCAGATTTCCCCGGAAAATAAAAATAAAATACACCAAAGTGGGCTGATTCTGTTGAATTCAGGCTGCTTTTCCTGCGCGGATCATTTTTTCTCCAAACAAATTAAAGAGCTCACATGACAATTAACAATTATTTAAAGCATTGTTGATAAGGTCAGTGCAGAAAGGGGTGCAGAAGCGTCCTACAAAAAAAACCTGAGAACGCCTATTGGATAAAATTAAGGATATCCGTCCCACTGCAACCATCACACGCGTCGCATCAGGACAAATGGGTTGCCATAGGCTGCTCTAAAATCGCACAGCATATGGCATACAGTGTTTTTCTATCAAGAACAACGGCAAGAATCCGCGGGATGCTGTTTTTTACCCCCCCTCCAAAAAGCAATCCGGTGTATTGATTACATAAGCGCAGCTATTAGTAATAATTCCGCTTGTCAGAGGGAGAGTGTGTCCGATCCGGGTGGTGTGGCAGCAGCAGCAGCATCATCCGTGTGTTGCAAATAAAGCGGGTTTTTTTTCTCTCTCGCCACCGGCTCCTAATGGTTCCCCCGCTCGCTGCAGTCCATGACTTGAATAGCGAGCACGTTGAAAATCTCCAGGCACAGATCTGTGTGTGCGTGTATGCGAGTCACGCGTGTGTGTGTGTGTGTCTAAGTGTAGGTGAGTGCGCGCATGTGTAGGCGTGAGCGTGTTCCTGTATCGCCCAGGGACCACTTTAACTTTGACCACTTTGCCTGCGCGTCCATCCGCCCATTTAAATCACCCAGCGGTCGTTAATTATCAGGGATCAATAGCATTAACGCATAAAGCCCAGATCTGATGCCTCTGAGCGTGTGTGTGTGTGTGTGTGCGCGTGTGCGTGTGTATGATTCAATTGTTGATGAGGTATGGTTGCCACCTACAGGCGTTAGTCTCTATCCAGTCATCCAAAACGGACCATTTCCACACAGTCTGCATCCACAAATAAATTCACATTCAACAGATTCAACATGTAGAAGCTTATCAGTCCTCCTGCACATTAAAAGCGCCGATAGGGGAGACTAGGGACTGTTGCAACGGTTTTTGCATTTCTGTTAGTTACTCAGAGACTGTTTGCACTGAACCACCCAAATCTTTACGTACTGAACTTACATTTGTCTAATTTCATCATTGATTAATCTGTTAATTATTTTCTCACTTAGTCAAGTAGTTGTTTCTTCTATATGTCAGAAAATGGTGAAAAATGTCCGTCAGTGTTTCCCAGAGCCCAAGGCGATGTCCTCAGATGTCTTTTTTTGTCCACAACCCTGAGGTGTTCAGATTACTGTTGTTAGAGGAGTAAAGAAACCAGAGAATATTCACATTTAAGAGGCTAGAATCAGAGAATTTGGACTTTTTTCTTTTTAAAAAAATGAATATTTACCAGGGAACAAATGAGGAATGAATGAGGAACTAACTGCTTGCGAACCATTAGATCACAAGTAACATCCAATCAAAATTTCTAGAGTTGCTAATGATTAGTTAATAATTATTGAATGAAGAAACAAGTGAGGTATGAATCAGTAATGGCTTGATAATTGATGAAATGTTAAAAATCCTTCCCTAAGAATTCTTAACGGAGTAACATAGCAGATCTTGATGAGTTACTAATACTACTGTCCCCTAAAGTAAAGTGATACACAATATTGAGCAGTTATTAAGTAGTCCCTCTTTAATTCATCACTACCTGATGATTACTCTTTTTGTGTCCCCTAAGGTAAAGTGATGCACAGTAATGAGTATTTATTAAGTAGTCCCTCAAACTCAAACCAATTAATTGATTATCAAACTAGGTGGCAATTAATTTAAAAATCAGTTAATAATAGATTAAATATTGCAGCTCTACTGTCTGGAGATGAAATACTATGACATTTCATTTTATAATTATAGTGACCAAAATGATCATGCTTATCAGTATTATCACAGTTTTATTAAAAAAGTACTGATACACACACTGAAATCATTTCACAAGTTTTATATTGAAAACCCCTCAGTGATTTGAGATGGCATCACGTCCTGTGTGATGTGTTTTTATTGTTGCAAAACAAACCCACGTTGCATGCTGTCCCTTCATCTGGGAGACTGTTGCTAACTTTGGCTGATGCTGGACAGTATTTATTGTAAGCTTTTCAAAGCGCGGTAATGAAACATGGTTATTATGACAATAATTAAAATGTGATAATAATACTTATCATCTGGAGTTTTATCACAGTTTATCATGAAACCGATTCATCATTTTCATCCCTACGTCTGTCTGCTAACTACCAATGACATTTAAAGATGATTACGTATGACAAATCGTTCACAATATTTATTTGAGAGGAAGAAGTCATATGTTGCAAATATTGACCCCAACCCTGGGGACAGTTACCATACACTAAATTTCATCCCTCCTTCATTTATCCATCATCATCTTGGGATCACTTACTCTTTTTGTGTCCCCCTAAAGTGATACACAATACAGAGAAGGTACTATGTAGTCCCTCATTACCTTATGACTACTCAAAATTTTGTGTATATTATAGTAAAGAGTTATCAATGTAATATAATACCATATTTATTTGTTTAAGTAATATTTATCAAGTTCATGTTTCTGATTGGAGGAATAAGATTTGTTGCAACCATCCCCTGTTGCAGTTCTCTCCTGTCTACCCTACTTTATGTGTATGCATCCACTACGTTACAGTCAGCTAAGCAGGCGTTGATGATTAATGCTTTGGACCTACTAGAACATTATATTATTTTCTCACCTGCTATTTTCAATGAGCATGTTTATGTGCAGCCAATTTATTCCTTTTTACAAATGCTGTCAGAAGCAGACAAAAGTAACCTAGGCAACCTGTGCATGGCTGAAACCTGCGTACTGATTCCCTTTGCTGGTGATGTTCGTATAAAGAGAAAACTTCATCCATTGCAAAGGCCAGCATGGTGGGCAGGTCGTAGGTAAAGAGGTTTGGTGACACCAGGACCCGCAGACAGACATGTGAGTGTGCTTTCAGGGTGCGCACAACAGGGTGTCTTGTTAGGTGACACAATGGACTGATAGTCAGGCTACGTGACAGAGTGGCTCCTGGTCACTGAGGTCACGCTGCTTAATGAGACTGAGAAAGACAGAGAGAACAAAGATGAATATAAAATCAGTCACAATGGCATTGTGTTATATGTTGTTCTGATCATATACACGAAAAAATCAAATGACAGCTGAGTGAGAGTCTATGAAGTATCTAAGGTAACTGATGAAAGTTGATCTACCAACATGCGATAGGAAAATAAATCTGAACCTGAATAAATTATTGGAGAAACAGCAGATTAATAAATTTTTTTATTTTTAAATGATCCCTATCAGCTGATGCCCATGACACCAGTTAGTCTTCGTTGGGTCTGAAATTCAGTTCGTCATA
>JAJHUR010117579.1:0-24335 GCA_027495735.1 Lutjanus campechanus | reverse complement strand
GACTTGGTTGTGCAGTACAGAGGACTGTAATGTTTGTCCATCTACAGTCAGTTTATCTGTGTATTTATCTGCTGATATATATGGATATGCCTTGTCACAACCAGTAAAGCATGTAACCTGAGAACAGAAGTCATATCTCAACAGAACTTCCAGAGGAAGAAAGAAACTGATGGAGCCTGAAACATTCTTCACTGCAATCCTCACAGCACGAAATTCAAGTGCATCACAGTCACAATCTCTGCTATGGATGGAAAGATCAAAGCTTAAGACGTTCTCATGCGCTCCAGACACACAGACACACATACATTACACACACACACACACACACATACACACAAAAATTCCCTGCCCAGCTGTTAAAGCATGGGCTAATTATTCATTAAAGCAAATGTCTGTTGAATCTGTTGAAGCACTTTGGTCCTCATTAACTCAAACAAAGGCCTTTCATTACAGGCTCAGCCCTCTCTGGTATGAACACGCACGCGTTTATGCAGACACACACATACAGTGCAGCAGTACAACACATAATAACAGAGTGACGTACTGTGTGTCTTCAGTTAGTCTCTCAGGTTAGTTCGTTTTATTCAGTGAGGCAACAGGATGAAGGCTCATTGGCTGATGGGTCCCCATGGAAACTGGTGGTTTGTGAATTGGAGTGGGAGATCGTGCTCATGGCATTGTTTACTGTGCTTTGGGCTCATGTAGCAAAAGGTGCCTTTTACATTTGGTCCTACGATGTAACCTAAAACAAAAATTTAACTTCTTTTCTGGTGACTCTGACCTATCTATGAACTTACTAGGAGCACCAGTTCTCTCCTGTATTTTCCTATAGTTTCTGTCCTTTTTTCTCTTGTCTATGCACTTTGAGGAAGTGAGTCATAGAGCCTCAGGATGCATGCTGAAGTTTTTTGTTCAAGTTGAAGTATTTGCCTCAGTTTGCCCAAACGAGAACAAAATCATGTGTTTTTACATCTAATTGGGATTGTGATTGTTTTTTTGTTTTTTTTTAGCAGTTACCAGTTTAGTTTAGCTTTAGCATTTACCAGTGTTGCTTTAAATAATGTGTGACTTACTATTACCCAAAGCCAACACATTCCTAATGTATTCTGTTTTGTATACTTTATGTTGCAGGTATTACTTTAAGGCTAGACTTTTAACAACTGATCAAATATCCATGTGTAAGGGAGAAGGGTCACTCATAAAACCCACAGTGAACTATCACCCGACTGTAGTTTCTCTCAGCTCTATGAAGTGTAAGCCTGGAGGGGAACATGCGATCCCTTCCATGTGTGCCTGTGTGTGTGTGGGTGTACAGTATGTGCATGAATGTGTGCGTGTGTGCGTAATGAATGGACCTGGAGCTTGTCTGCATCTAATCTTGCATACTACTGGACCGATCGGCAAAATTCTTTTGTGCACATTTACGTCTCCACATCTGCGACGGTCGTTGCCGGAGGCACTATGTTTCTGGGTTATCTCATTCTTATGAACCCAATTTTACAAGAACATCTTCAGGAAATTTCTTCAAACTTGGCACAAACGTCCACTTGGCCTCAAGGATGAATCGATTGTCACCGTAACCTAAAACACACTGGCCATAACTCAAGAACTCATATGATAATTATGACAAATCTTCACACAAATGTCTATTGGATAGACACCGGAGAGTATCTACTTACATGTAACTATCTACAAAATAAATATAATTTTTATCAGTAACATTTAATAACAAAAAATGTGTAATTGAATTACAGTTACTTATCAAAATGTTGGTGGTGGTGATTACAATGGGGTTACATCAGAATATTATTCTTGGGTTGCCTGGTGGAGATCTGCACTCTGCTGAGTGCACTCTTCTAGTATAGTGTCTTCAAGCTCTTTTTTTTTTGTTTTATTACCCACAACTTTATTGTTTTGTTCACCTCGCCCACCCTCACCAATTTCCAGCCGTAGCAGCAGCATCTAACATCTAAGAACATCTAACTCCATTGTTTGCTACCTGCTCAATTCTCTGATCTGCTGGATTTGTGGACAGGCAGCTTTAACCATTTTCATTCAAAACCAACACTGGCCATTTTCAACTTTATGAGAGGGTGCTATTATTAGTCAGTTTAAAAGTAGGTGATGCATCAGAGCATACCAATTGAGTTTGTCAGCTCTGTTGAATTATTTTGTGTTCTTTTTTTTCTGGTGAACCTTGTCAAAGATTACAGGAGTTCTGGAGACTAGTTTGAAGTGTTTCTGCTGTAGATACAGGCAGGCAGTGATTCCCAGATAGCCTTTTGTGGAAATTTGTTACCGCTGTATATTTGTACTGAAATATGAAACTATGCAAAAAGTTAAGAATTTTTTTTTTCTTCACTATATCTGTACTTTGTATGTACTCATTTAATAATGACTCAAATTCTATACCCTAAAAATTCTCTTAAAAACCTTCCTTCAAAGAGAACCCCAGTTTTAGTCATTTGTGCAGCTGCTAGATGGTGAAAATTATTCGCGTCTGTCTCTCCTTCTTCTCAGTTCCATTTTTTCATTTTCCTTTTTTATTGATATAATTTTACTAAGCTTCAAATAAATTCTTGAATTATTTTGTTAATAAATATTTAATGAATAATATAAAGGTTTGGCAAGAGTGAGTACATGCCTTGAGATTTTGATGTGCCCTTTGGTGTGCCTTGGGCACAAAACCTTTGAAAACCACTTAAGAAATAGATCTTTCCAAGCAAGTCAAGTTCTTCCACAGCAAACTCAGAAAACCACTTCTTTATGGACCTGTTTTTGTGCACTGAAACAGGAAAGGACCTTCTCCAGACTGTCGAGTTGGAAGCAAACTATTGTGTAAAATTATCACAGCATTCTGTAGCATTAAGCTCTGCCTTGATTGTTTGAGTATTTTTTTTTAAACTTTTGCTATGTACATGGTAACACAAATATCTCTGCTTTATTCTCCACCACCTTACTTTAAACGGGGAATTATTCATCATGTGTATTTTATTTTATTCATTTTTCAACATTAAGACTGATTTCAAACTAAATGAATGGGACAATAATAGATAGAAAAGATGATTCCTTCTTGTATCCCTCAGTGCACATCACATACAACAGATGTAACATGACAAAAATGACATAAAAGATGTAAAGTATCTGTACTTCTGCTTGAGTAAAGAATGTGTGTACTTTTGGCACCTCTGATTGGTACAAATCAGACATGATCAACAGAATTCGATCAAGGCAAAAAAGTATGAAAGGTGAGGTAGATTTTACCTGCCAGGCTAAGCAGCACTGTATAAAACTTGAAAGGGGCCATAATAAAAAAGCTCTCATTTTACATTTTCTGATTTTACATTCATTGCTTCTCTTCTTTCTTTATGGCACAGATTTCATATTTTGATGGTTTATCCCTTGAGCTTGCCTCGTATATCTGCGGGAGATATGACACATGTGAAGTCACTGGAACCAATGCCAAGCTGCACACACGGGCAGGCCTTTTTACAACTCATCCTCAATTTGATAGTAATTTCACACTTGAGAAAGGCAGCGATGACAATATGCTCTCAATGCATGTGGGGATCCTGAGCTTGTCGGATGGCACACTTCACAACATTAAAGACAACTTGAGTAATTATGATTCATGTGCTCACTTAATTTGCAGGCAGCTCTCCAGTATGTCGGCTGACGGGGCGTCGTTATGGTTTTGAAAGAGAACAGTGCCCATCTTTTGCTAGCCCTAATTCACTATCAGAGTGTGCATTTAGTTGGATATAACATGATAGTTAAGCTTTTTTTGTAAAACAAAAGCCTACAAGATGTTTTTTTTTCTGAATACAGATAGTGAGAGAAAATTAGTGAGCTTCCTCATTTCTGAATCATAAACAAAGCAATGCTGCAGTGGGGAGGAGGAGGATAGGGGGAAACAACCTGCTTTAACCACTGGTCATTTAATAAGTAGGATTTCAGCCCATAATATACTGTCTATAGCTCCAACTCATTATTTGGACTGCAGTTACCGCAATTGTTACATATTCCTTTAAATATGATGCATTAACAGTGAACTCCAGCTCACAGCACTGTGATATGAAACAGAAAAGTGATTTATGGCCTGGATTTATTAGCAGTATGACTCAAAGTAAACAAATATGAAAAAAGTTAAAGTTATTATTCATCTGAAGTTTTATTTTCATCCATTTCTGCTCTCTTTGATTTTTTTTCCCCCCACTTTGAGTTCCACAGGTGCACTTGTATGAGATTTGTTTACTTTCCCACATTGCCTGCAGCACTCCTCTTCCATCTAGGCCTACTTCTACACGTTGATAAGCAGGTTGTTTATTTATTTTTTGTTTTTGTTTTTTTTGTTCTGGAACTGACAGGGTTATTTGCAATGGAACTTTCATTTCGGTGGGTTCTCTAAACACCAAGCTTGATACATACTGTTTGAATTTGCCTGCAGTAAAGGTACACAAATATTTTAATTTGTTGTTTTTTTTGGCAGTATTTGATTGACAGGCAGATAAATGCAAGGCTTCAGGCACAAGAAAAGAATGTGTGAGAGAGAGAAAGGGGAGTTAGAGAGAAGGGGGAACAAAGAACATTTCCAGGTAGATGATAAAGTGATGAAAGTAGTGTTTAAGTGTAAGCTATGAATTATAAAAAACCTTTGTTTTGGAACTATTACTTTGAGAATATTTATTATTATCTTGTTCTTTTCGTGGACTGCTGGCATAATTACTACATGTGCACAACTGTTTCATAAATAAAATCAAACAATACATGTTCTTATTATTTTTCCCACGAGGCGATCATGCAATTGCTTCCGTGTGTGTGTGTATGTGTGCATGATCAATGAACCTGCATCTGCAGCTAGTAAGTTCTTCCATACTACTGGACTGATCAGACATTCATGACTGTATGCTGAAAATGCATCTGTGATTCACAATCTTTGACAAAATCTTTTTTTAATGTCTTCATGTCTTTATGTCTTCAGGCATTGTGTTCTCAGGTCATCCCATTCTTGTAAACACAATATCTCAAGAACGCTTAGAGGGAATTTCTTAAATCTTTCTATAAGCATCCATTTGGACTCCAGGATGAGCTGATTTGATTTTAGTGGTCAAAGGCTAAGGCCACAGTGACTTACTTATTATTCACTTAATTCCTTCTCGTTTACTAGAATCCACTGATAAAACCAACTTTAAATGAAGCAATATTTAGCATTAGATCAGTTTTCTTTTTCTCATTTGATTCCTCAAAAGCCTGGGTTGATGAAAATATAAAATATGATGTGCTGTGGGGGTGGTTTAACTCCATGTATCCACAATTTGTAAAAAGAAACGAACAGTATATTAAGGATATTATGTGTTTTTTGAAAGGGCGAACGTAATTGTCGTGTAGGAGTAAGAATTACAAAGAAACACCCAGTGTTCCTGAAACACAATACAATAATGTTCAATATAATCATGTTAAGCACAGCTGGACTGAAGAAAATTAGCTGGCTAATGAGAAGCATTTATCTATGGGCAATGTTACCTTTTTCAGATTACACGCTTGTTTTTTCCCTAAAAGCATAAAAGTGTTATTTTTCTTTGCAGGACTCCAGTTGGTGCAGACGAACAGTTTTGTTATATATTGTTGATTTGACTGCTCAGACAAAGAAATAAACGAGTTTGAGGATTCATCTTTTGTCTTCCTAAAAATGCAAGCAATAATGTTTTTGCAAATAAAGAGACACAAATTGTTCCGATCATCTAAAAGCCAGAAAAGACAACAGCCTAATATAGGTGACTGTGCGTTGTGTTTTTCCCCCAGGCTTTTGGCTCTGTCTCTTTCTACAGCAACGGACAGCATTAAAGGTCCAGTGTGTAAGATTTATGAGGGTCTATTGGCAGAATATGGCAGAAATGGACAGCCCATTCTCATGCCCAACATGTGTTATGGCAGCTTGGTCAGTTCCCATATTATAAAGACGGAAAAGGTGCGTATGGAGGAGATGGGGCGGTAGGGTGGATGGACTGATGGATGGGTCAAACAAACATTGGATTAAACACTGGCGAATCTAGAAGTCAACCTTGACTTCTGTTGGAGATGTTATAAACGTCACCTTACTTGCTTAATTTACGTAGGTCTATGTAAATTACATAACCTTACATACCTACATAATATGTAGGTATTGCCCAGCCATTGATATCTACCGATTGTAGTATTTTTTTTCACATGTTTCGCTGCTGCCATAGTTTCTCCTACACACTTGGAAGGGGAGGGTCAGAAGAGTAGACTTCTGTTGGTTTCAGTCACTGGTGGACTCAAGGGGGGACAAGAGGGGAAATCGCCCCTTACTGGTGCCCCCATGTTTGAAAAACAATGCAAAAGTGCCCTCTTGGATGCCTCTATGGTAGATAAAACATGGAGTGCCCTCTAAAGAGCCCTTCTAGTGGAGAAAACATAATGCCACAGGCTACCCTACATACTACAAAATTATTTGGCCTCTACGTGCCTTGAAACACTTCACACCTCAAAGCTGTGTTATTACTGCAAATGCAAATGGAGCATTTTCTACTGATAATGTTGCACATAAAAAGTGTTCAACTGTCAAAAACTGGGTGGCTTTTATTGTGAAGCAGCCACAGGAAACACAATGTGTTTTTCACCACTGTTAAAGCTTGCAGCGATCATTAAACAAGACTATGACCAGAGAACTAAAGAGCAGTCTTTTTCAGCATTATTTCAGTGGATGTTTTTTTTTTTTTTTTTTTTTTTTTTTTTTTTTTTTACTTTTGCAAGGGAGTGCTGGAACATCCAGCTGTTAGAAGAAGAGTTGCAGGAGACAGGCTGCACACCTCAAACTCTCAGTACAGTAACCAACTTTTACTGTGTCCAGCTACTGTAAACTATAATCACTGTTGTGCAGCATGGTATCAGATTGCAGTTGGAAGTGTTTTTGACTGACTTCTTTATTATATCATTGTGATTCTGTTTGGCTGCACAACTCAAGGAGTGTTTGCTGTAATATTAAACTGGTGATTCCAGGGGGCATGGCAGCACACTTTTGATTAAGACACAGACAATTTAATGATAAAGAGTTCCAAGATTTCTCTTGCAATGGCATAAACAAGACTTGACAAAAAGATTAATAACCTCTTATTAGTCCTGAGGTACTTTTTTGACTGTCTGGACAGGAAGACAATGCAGGGAATACTGAATTGCATCCACAATGTGGGACAGAGCTCGTAATGAAAACATGTCTTATCATCATTCAACACTTTCAAATTAAAGCCTGCTGAGAAACATTTCAGATAATGGTGGCAGTTTGGTTAAGTTTAGGTAACAAAACTAAAGATATTTGTTGGGGATACAAAAAACTACTTTATTACATGGGAAACAAACCTTGGTCTACTGCGTGAAAGCCTCATGTTTCACCCATCAATCTCATTTTCTCTCTCTTTGTCCTGTGGTCATCTTTATTACTTTGAAATCCACGCTGACTGACAAAAAAAAGAGAATTTCATGAACTGTTGTGACACTGGGCTAGTTATTTTTAAAGTCTGCTAAAATACTAGATGGAAGACTCAATGAAAGGCAGAATTGGCCATCATCAGCATAAAAAGTAGGGGAAATTTTATTGTGTACAAAAATGTGTCCTGTGAGATATCAACTGAAAACATAATAAAGCTTCATTTTGAAGTACTTCACAAGATATTCAATGTGGAAGATTGGTTGAAGGTTGAAGATTCAACAACAGTGATTGAATGGAACACATTCCTTGAGAAAAGAGACCTGTCCAGAGCTGGACATCTGTCAAGGTCATCCAAAGGGTTGAGAGAAAATTCTACTTAGAGAGAGCGGTTCAACTAAAAGAAAAATCCTGATAAATAGACAGGGATGTTTTGCACTGAGTCCTTGGAACAAATAGAACCACTTTCTTTCACAAATAATAAAGCAAACATTTTGTTTTTACACACAGAACATACAGATGTAGCAAGAATTATCTTTTGTGTAATGGGTTTGGCTGGGATTTAGGATTATGGAATCCAGGACGGGCAAACCATAGTCATTAAAAAAATGTTGAAAAATAACACGTACACCGAGACACCAGTCACAAAGAGATACATTTACCAGCAGACATCATGTCTATTAAATATGCTTGTATAAGCTGAGTGACATCTAACAACTTCTTGCACCTTTAGTCATGAATATATTTGTTAAGAGACATGGTTACTGCCCTTCTCTCTTATTACTGTATAAACACACTGGCAGGTAGTTAGGTAGCATCTGGTGGTGGTAAATCCTCCATGACAGCAAGATTTAGAGTTGGCAATCAGTACATGTCTGGTGAACTGGCAGGGTGCGTCACTCTGTTTTATCTATTTAAAAAGGTCATGCTAACATTTGTTCCCTCAGTGGAAATTGGTTGTGGGAAAATGAGCAACTTAAAAATAAGATGAAGCAGGATTGTGGCCATAATTATGCTAATAGAGTGTTCACTCCTGTGGTAAACAAACCAATAAATGGAAATAAATCTATTCGCAAAAAGCTGTCTGTGTCTCTGTGTGAAAGAAAAAAAAAGATGTAAGCCCACTTAAAGTATCACAGCATTTTAAAAAAGGAAAGAGAAAACCATTCTCAAAGGGAAGAATTAAGAAGCATCTACATATAGAAAATATCCAACTACATGCTCTGTTACCCTCAGATCCTCACTCTCATTAATACTCTCGCTGTCCTTTTGCTCAATCACTGCAAGGCCATCAGAAACTCACAACCAAGTGTGGAGAATGCAAAAGAGTGCAAAATTAAAGTAGTGACCTCAGAGAGTGACTATCAAAGAGGCACATCCAAAGATCTGAGCAACCCGTTGAAATAGAGCCTGAAAAAGGTGAGTAAAAAACAGTACAAATGATGAGGTGTCAATGACAGACAATGTAAAATATAAAGAGATCACACCTCAGCTCAGTAGGGGTTATGTTATAGACTTTCCTTCCACCTACCTAAAACGTACAATTCAAAACAAATAACACACACACCTCCCCACAAATACACTGTTATTGTGTTATTCTGCAGATTTAACAAGAACCAATCAGGTTGTTTGCCCTTGAAAAATGAGACTTTCTCCCATGCAGGAAGGTTGTGCTAAATGTCAAGTTGTTTCTCAGATGAGATATTGTAATGGAAACAAAGAGTTGCTGTTTGGGGGAGCTGTGGGGGTAAAAATGATAATGAAACTACAAGTCATCGTTTCAGCAGCACTGTCCACATGATTTCATTCGATGCTGAGAGAAACCTTTTCTTATAAAATGTACTTTCAAATATATGTACACAATATTACTAGAAATACATAGCCCTACATGTTTGAAATGATCTTTAATGTTTGTGAGCATTTCTAAGTAAGAAAACTTAATAAGGAGTTGTGAGTCTTTTAGACTGAAGATTTGAAGTCACAGTAACCCATTTGATTGAATGCAGTTATTGATAATGTATTAAACATCAATAATCGATATGTTTACTTTTAATTGAGTAGTATTTTAGTAATGTAACAGTCCTTTACTTGAGTACATTTTTACTGTGCTCTCTTCACCGCTGCTATTTAAACTGCTTTAGCACTGACCAAGTTGTTCATTTAATCTAGTCAGCTGTATTGTGATCTAAGACATCATGCCCATTCAATAATTTACTTAAAGTTTTACTATTTTTAATAATGTGTATGTTATGATCATTTTATATTATGAGTCAAGTGTAAGGATGCCTTTTGGTATGAAAATCCTACATTTGGCTATTATTGCCCTTTTATCTCCCCAGCTCTCTCTCTTGAGTTTTATCAGGTTGTGGTTACAGATCCATCATCACCACTACCCTAAGTATGTACATATATACAGTATATCTTTGAAAGAGGCTGAGCAGTTTGAAAAACAGGAAATTCCTGCTCAGTCTGAGCTTTTATTGGCAGTGGAGCAGACACTGCTATGTGATGTCAGCACAGTCTCATCGGTACTCATCCTTCTTTCTATACAGTGTGTTTTCAAATTACATCTACGACCATGTTGCCATTTTCCTTTCATCTGTGTCTTTTTTATCTATGTCCTCTAAATCAATTTGCATTGTGGATATAGTGTTTTGTCTGCGTTAATGCATCTTATAATTATTGGGTGAAGCAGACAAGATTTATCTCTTTTTCAAGAAAAGCCTTTGTGGTATAGAAGTGAGTGAATAAGTGAACAGCACGAATAATTCAGATGAAAATCTCTGGATAAATATACAGTGTTTACTCAGATATAAAGTAGAATATTATGGAGCTGCAAAAACTGGTTTAGTGAAGTTTTAAAATAATCCTCCCAAAGTCTTTCAGTATATATGTCAAATTGCAGAAAATTGCATCATGTTTTCTTTTCTTTTCTTTTTTTTTCCTGAGACCCCCATGCCTCCCGGTCTAATTGTGTTCCCCCAGAATTTTGGCTTGCATGACACCCCTGCTTGTGATCTGCTGTTGTTTTGCTGTATGCTATGAAAACTCCTCTGCTGTTTATGACCAGCAATGCTTCTGCTTCGATCATCTTTTAGTCACAGTAGGGATATTTCTTTCTCTGCTCCCTGATTGGTTGCTCATTCACAGTTTGCATAAGGAAGAAAATAAAAAGGTCAAAACCAAATGTTGATTTCTCTGTCCTTTTGTGAAATAAACTGATTAAAGCCAATAAACAAGTTGTTCTGACTGAAAGGGTGGAATACACTATTAAGATCTGGATGTTTCTTAGACAGCCCTGTTGCTATGGTAACGTTATTTTTTTGGTCACTGCAGGGGAGTGAGTGTGTGAGCAGTGAGGGTACGGCGACCTTAAACTTCATGATTTTGTTCACTGAACAAAAAGAGTTTTATTTTGAAACCAGGAAAAACACTGTGTTCTTACTCACATAACACTGAACTAAATATGTCTTGGCACTAGCTCCATAAAAATGTTTTTGATATTTTTCCCCAGTGTAAAGCTGTGTTCCTCTTATTTGGGAATGTGAAACAGCATTTATGGCACTTTTTGTACAATTAGAGGTAAACACTTCACTTACTGTAAAATAAACACACATCTGGCCAGTAAATGGGATGGATGGGCACAATAGCAAAGGAATTCACTGCATAGTGCTGTACAGTATAATGAAAAAAGATTTTTTACATAAATGATACATACAGTTTTTTTTTTACAGTGCAGTATTAACCTTTAACAACTGGCTGCAAAATTAATGGTTACTCCGGTTACTTGCCTGCAATTTCCTTTGAATAATACAGTTGCAACCATGGTGTGCACAATGTGGGAGACTTTAGAGGACATTCTTATGCCTCTGCAACAGATGCGGCCGGAGACATTATGTTTTACATCTTCTGGTCTGTAGGTCCATCCCATTCCTGTGAACACAATATCCCAAGAACGCCTTGATGGAATTTCTTCAAAGATGGTACAATTGTCCACTTGGTTAGAATTTGGAGGTCAAAGGTCAAGGTCACTATGACATCTCAGAACATGATTTTGGCTATAGATCAAGATTTCTGTCTTATTATGACGAAATTTCACACAAATGATACACAAAGGATAAAATAATGAAGTGATAACATTTTATATGCAAAAGGTCAACGGTCAACTGCAATGTGACATTATAATGTTCAGCAAAAACACTCGAAGCTCTCTATCAGTCCTCTGTCCTCTTCTGTAAAAATAGTCTCTAAGTGAAGACAGCATGTTTCTCACTGGAAATTATTCACTGGAATCAAACATGTCAATCAAGCAACAACTTCCACTTTGCCAACAAATTCACTTACTACACTTAATAACTTAATATCAAATGTCTTCAAAGTCTCCATTCTGTACATTATATGAGTCTGGACAGACATGGATGTAAACTGCAACTTCACTGTTTGGTGGACGTATACGACCACAGGGCAATAATTCCAGCTGAGGACATAATGTGTCACAATGAAGAGAAGAGAGAATGAAAAACATTACATTTGTATTTTGTGAGACTATTCTGCAAGCCTGCCCTCACCAGAAAAACAGCCACATTGGTTGGCCATGCAAGCAGCTTATTACGACCTGTATTTACATTTACGTCTGTTGGCCGTAGTAATTATGACAGGGACAAAGGAGGAGGTCTGGTGATTTAGTATAAAGAGTTATAAAATCCGCATAGTGAGGAGGTCGGGGTGGATGGACTGATTGGTCACACACATCCACTTTCAACCAAGAGACCAATTTTCATGTTCTGTGTGTAATCAAAAGTCAGTATTCACTCATTTTAACTTTAGTACAGTTAACATTCATAACATATTTGATTTACATCACATACTCTAACTTATCAATGTATCAAGGTATCGAGGTCATTTATTGTCATTACACACCAGGGTTGCACAACAATAAAAAGTTGAATTTCCTTAATGCTACACAAACATACAACATACAAATAATTTATTAAACTGGTGGATATGGATGCAAGGATAAGGATAAAATATCAAAAAAATAAAATACATGCGACTGCGACTGTTTTACTATGTTAAACATGTGACGACAATTTTGGGAATGGTCATATATAACATTTTGGGAGTCATTGGCAAACAACCCATCCTGTCATTTAGGTATGAGGACGTATTGAGTCTGCTGATATAGATAAAGGAGCAATGTGTAAAATATGGCGACCTCTTGAAGGTTAGCACAAACAATAGGGGCAGCATATCACCACAGCATTTTTCAGGCCATAGGCACCTTATCTAATAGAGAGACAGAACAGAGACCCTCTACTACATATATTGCATTGAATATTTTCAGGTCTAAACTGCAGCTGCTAAGTCAGCAGCAGTTGTACCATGGCTAATGTTAGCTGCGTTAGGCTTCTGCATTTTCACCAGTGGTTTGTGAGGTGGAGGGCATGTAAGAGTCTCTTGCACATTAAGTTACAAAACAATCCTTTGTTGTTCACTGTCTGTACACTTGGGACAGTGATACAGCTAATTGGCCAATATGTTTCAATAATATGCAGCTGACGTAGCGAGTTTGCTGTTATGGACAAGTGCTGCACAGTAATTTAGTAGGTTAGTTAGCTCATATGATAGCACAAGAGCCTTATGCCAATGTTGTGTACGAGTAAATTAAAGGCTTTGTTTGTTTGTTCCACAAATAGGCATTGCTGGTTTCATACAAATTAAAATTAAAAAAAATCTTTCAGATGTTTATCAAACAATCTTTAGGAGCCACTGCAGTAATTCTGAAGACCTCTCAGGGGTCCTGGACCACCTGTTCTAGACCCATGGTTTATTTATTTGACTAAAAAAGCTAAGAGAGCTGGAAAGTAGCAAAGTCGCCACTGGCATGCATCTCCCAGCTGGAATTACGCAGGGTTCAGACTATTCTCTTTTGAGGCACAAATGGCCAAGATGGATCTGGGCTAGCTGGTTAGCATGCTAACTTCATTAGATATCTCTGCAGCACAATACATAGAAATCTTTGACACAACATCATAACTTTCTTCCTCACACTCTGTAGATAATGTTAGTTCACTTTTTGAACCGTACACTCTCACACATTGCACCTTGAGGTGTGGGCTTAGCTGTGGAAGTCCCTGCTCTTATTTCACTTTGCATAGCCTTTGCAAATTAATAAAAACTCTTAAACACTTAAATACATGTAGCAAAATTATTTCACAATGACACTGACTTCTTCACATCTTCCCTGCGGTAACAGCAGTCCTGGCTGAATATCACCTTTCTTTGGCAAATACAGACACTGAGAGTGTAAATAACTTGGGGAGCTCACAGGAACAACCTGTTTGAATCACTGTTTGAGAAACTGAGTGGAAGACACTATTTGAGGTTATTCTTTCTCTTGCCATCTGATCCTGCCTCTCTTTTTTCTTCTCACCTACTACATTCTCTCAGTTCTCTCTGGTCATCTGACCCTCTACTTTGCATCTCAGTGTCTCATCTTTCCACTTTTTCTCCATGAAATGTGAAAAGACTGGATGGTGAGGTTGACCTGAACGAAAGTTTTTATCCGTGATGCCCTCACCCATGTGTCTTGTGTGTAGGAGTAACAAAGTGGGTGGTAACATGAATGACAGAGGAAAGTTTCATTTTTACTCTCTTCACTTGTGTAAACTCTTAATGAGGCTTTTTTTGTTCAAGACCCCCAATACACAAAACAAATGTGATTGCCAACCACAGTGTAGACGGCGGACGTGCATGTGGTTCTGTACATACTACATTGTGTGCCTGCATACAAGGATATGTTCTGTACATGTGATTAAATTCACATCACGCAAAATGTCACAGCTTGGCAGATGCAGCAACACAGACTTTGTCCCTCGACATGACTTAATAAACAGAGAGAATTTCTTTAGGTGAATAAAATCCACATGAGTGGCATGTGTTGTGTTTTCCTGCAGGACAGAGCAGAAGGATTTATAATAGAACACATTACAGTGAGGGAGTTGCATTTTATAAAGGAAGTGAACAACCTTACATTCATTCATTCTTTTATTAATTTTCTGTCAATGCTGGAGCTTTACCGACACCAGTACCCTTAAAGTGATCCCAATACCAGTAGAATACTTCATTTGATACCCTTTTGTTTTTCTGCTATATTCACTACCAATTATGTTAATGGAAGCATTCCTGAAATAATATGCCAACTCACCACAGACTGTAATGGTTGTAGTCACTGTGGTAGTGGACCAATCACACAATGCATGAAATTAAAAAATGCTTGCTACATGCAAAACCAGACACAATAGTTGTTTTTTTTTTGTAGATCTGGGTACAAAAAGGATTGAACAAAAGTATCATTTGACTGGAGAAGTTTCAATACTACTTAGTACTGGTTGAGACGAAGTAAAGACTGAGGCAAAGCAAGACCAAGTCAAGACTAAGTGCTATTACATCTATTGCTCTGTCACCCAAGTGGAAGTTGTTTGTTTGCTTCTTTATCACAGGCAAAATCATAACTTAGCAACCAAGCTTTCCAAGCATCAGCATGGTGGTATCCCAGCTGTCAGTAAGCATTGCATTGCAGAATTTAGACTACATACTGCTGTGATTTATTTTGGGTGCTGTTTTGCAGATGACATCTTGGTTTAGGTAGCCAAATTTTATGAGAGACGGTTTGTCTGACATCTCCTACTCCTGTCTCCCCCATTTACTGTCTTGTGTGTGTGAAGGAGGGCGGGTAGGGGTGACAGGCAGTAACAGTAACAAAAATGTAAGATTAGAAATGAGTCAAGTCATTGGTTGCATTTGAAGCAGTAGGTTTTACATCCACTTTCAGTAATAATGTTAATAAGTGAATCAAACAGTCCACTGGCAATTTTGTGATAGCCCCACAGTTGTGATCTTGACCAGTCTGGAAATAAAATCCAGAGTCCTCTTTGTTTGGGGCCAAAAAAAAAAGACAACAAACGAAAATGCATTTGATTCAGAGTCGAGACCAAAGCCTTCAAAAAGTTGTCTAATGACCGGTCTTGAAAGCACTACAACACTACTTGGGAACTACATGTCGCTTTTGCGCATTCCTGTTTGCATTTCCACAGCATCTGACCAACCATGAAGTTGAGGTTAATTAGACCACCAAAACACCAGTTTAGTTCCTAATTTCTTGGAGCCCTGGTAGAATTCCTGCGGTGGAAACATCTTTTTAGATAGTTTGATGTGATGGTTTTGCCACAAGGCATGCAGTGAGTTAGATGGATGTTTTAGGAACACCACACACAGAAGAACAAAGTACAGCTTGTTGCACTCAGGATTTGACTGAATTTGAGCAGAATGAACATTTGTTTTTTGTTTTTTTTCCCACATTCAAACAGTTGTTTAAACTTGTAATAAAAAGTAAGGGCCTCAACGGGTTGCAGTGCTCATATTTCCAGCAGAACAGGTAAATGTGGAATTGATAAACATCTCTCTGCAGACCTCTAACAATGGATGTAATTACTATTGTCTAATGAAAATACTGCTTTTTTGTCATTATTTTAGTTTTGTCACACAGCATATTAACTTCTGCAGTATCAACTGTGCACCTGCCAACACCAGGAAAGCAGCCATTACTCATTATCCCATGCTGGAGTCATTTTTGTTAGTGCAGCTGATCTATAAATTCCACAGCACCAAATGTTGATGATATATTCGACTTTTATTCTTTCTCCTGACCGTCTTCATATCAAGCGATACCACGTGGAGTCCCAACGGCAAAGTTTAGAAATTCTGGCTTAACTGTTAACTACCATAAAAGTATCGGCGACAATGTTAATGAAGAGAGAGAGAGAAGAGAGAGCGGCATCTAGGTTTTGTCTTTGTTTCCTCTCACCAGGGCAACACACACACATGCACACACACACAGATGCCAACCAACAATACTACTGATCCAGACAGTAATTAGCAGTGTTCATGCCTCCCTGAAATGCTGCTGGCCCACCTGCTGTGCCTTCCAGTCTGGTTCTAGCGAAGCACAAACACATACACACACACACACACACACACACACACACACACACACACGCACACACACACACACTTGCGAAATTGCACTGTAATGTCTAGGACATCACACCGAGATCCCTCTATAGCCTGTGATCAAGCTGAGGCGATAATAACCATGTTCAGGGTTATTACTGTAAGGCAAATCTTATGTTAATCAGTGATAATTTATGATAATGAGACATTAAATGTCACATCAAATGTATGTAACACACAGACACACACAAAACACATGCACATATGCACACAGATGACCACAATGGTCAGATATGCCCACATTTAGGTAACAGTAATCATCATTCCTGAGAGACTGCCTTTTTACACGTGTGTGTGTGTGTGTGTGTGTGTGTCTTGTGTGAGTGAATGTGTTAGTGTGTGTTCATGCAGTGGGGGGTTGTCTCAGTCTGTCATGTAAATCACAGCGGAAGTCAGACTCTGTCAATCACCGCTGTCTGCTGTGGAAATGACACACAACCAGACTTCAATATAACCAGAGCTGAGTGACATTTAACACAAGTGTGTGTGTGATTGTACGTGCATTGTTGTGCGTGTGTATTATTTTATGTGTTATCATCTTTTCATTTCCGCCTCTTGCCTGCTTTGAAAGTCATGGAGATGCCAGGCCGTGGCCCTAAATCATTACAGATATGTGTGTGTGTGTGCATGTGTGCATGTGTGCGTGTGTGTGCGTGTGCGTATGTGTGTGTGCACGTACTATAATTCTCTCATTCTAAACACAGCCTATCTCTTCCTCCCATCACTCTCATCTCTATTTCCTGTTTTTCTCCATATATCAGCTATTTACAGAGTTGAAAACCCACAGCTGCAGATATGGCTGGAATGTTATTATTCTCCTCATATTCTAGCCATGTTATTTCTTCCTCTATCTTCACTCCGTCCCGTATTCTATCTACTGTCATTTTACTTTGCTTCAATGCCTGTAATAGTTCAATACAAGTGACTATGCCAGTAAAGAAGACATCTACAAGGAAACAATATATGAAACTTAAACTCAACAAAAACTCACATTTTAATCTGCATTTATGTTGTTGTATTTTTATCATCATTATTATATTCTCGCAGTATTAAAGAAGCTATATGTAAGAACTGGACACCTGTTGAGTTCAAACAAATTGCAGCCACCGTAAAACCATAACTTTAGGACATCCACTAGGGCTGGGCATCATTACTTAACATTAAAGGTATCGACTGAAATAACCCACTATCAATTAGTATTGAAACTTTTCCAGTCAAAAGATACCTGCATTCAGTCCTTTTTATACTCAGAGCTACAAAAAATAATGACTATTTGAATGGTTTTGCTCACAGCCAGTCACTGCAAGCATTCCTTGATTTAATGCAATGAATGATTGGCCCACTACACTAGCAGTTACAATCCATACAGTCTGTGGTGTGGTGAGGTGGAGTGTGGTGTATCATGCCAAGATGGCACCAAAATGTTCAAAAGTATGGCTATACCACATATCTGTGGCGTTTTTTTGTTTTTGTTTTTTTTAACAGTTATTTAATAAATATTTTAAAATTTTTAACACTTTGTAAATGTATTTAGTGAGGAAAATTATAAATTGAATCATTGAGTAGTGCTGGAATTTTGCGCAACTGAATACTTTCATTCACATGACATATATGGAATGAAGTAGAAAAGAAAGAGAAAAAAAAGAAGTACTCTACTGGTATCACTTTAAGGGTGCTAGTCATTTTTTGTTCCCGTTTGAATTTTGTCACAAATGACACATATGACGTTTGCAAATTTAAAAGATAGTTTTAGGGTTGGGCTGTCCATTGAGATGGTTTACAGTCATCGACCACTGAGCCCTCTACCATCGTGACATTGTGATTTAAAAGCCGGCTGGACTTGAGGTAGTGTGTCCACTCAAAGTTGCCATAGAGTTCTGTTGGGAGCAGAATTAAAAAAAGAAGCTGTTGCTTCTGTTAACTGCACTATGTCTCTATGTCACGTTTATTAATTTAAGACCCTTTAAGACCCAGTAATGATATCATCATCGTCCATTGTGATGTTTTCACTGTGGACATGCTGATAAACTACACCTCTTGTCATGTGTAGTATACAGCATCAACACCAATATCGCTTTCCCTCATTACATTACCCATTCCGGTATTGTGACAACTGTAGTATATAAATATATAATGATAATTCAACTGATCACTGGTGAAGACAGCATCATATTTCAACTAAATTAGCAGAATCTATTCCACCAAGACTGCTTCCTACAGCAAATGGCTGCAACTACAGCAGCTTTGGAGCAAAGACATGGGTGATGAATTATATATTAATACACTTCTCCAGTGTGTAGGTGGTGGTGGTGGAGTTGGAGAAGGGTACAGGGGATCTGTGATGGAAACCAGGAGGATGTGATTAAAACGTGCACATGTAATACACCCCAGTGTGCCTCGTTAGAAGTCTTGACCCTTGGAGGGCAAGTTGAGTCAGGGTGGACAGGGAAAGACAGATGGGGACGGATGTGGAGTTAATGTGGATTTCAAAAGAGATTTGGTGATCAAGATTAGGTGACTCAAAGGCCTGGGCCAATGAGATAGATGCGTAGAGCGAGGCAGAGGGTGGATTTGTTTGAGGTATGAGGTAGAGGCGACCGTACAAATTAGAAGTCCCCGTAGCACCTGCTATTAGCATTCCTCCTGTATTAAGACCAGATGTAGATGGATTATATTTACAAATCAGACTTAAAGACAGTTAAATCCAATTTCTTGATTTCTCACTAAGACACAGATCCCATGCAAGTCCCCTTCACTCAGTCTTTGATTTTTGTGCTTTAGAATCTACAGTCGTACCTTGTTTTTCGTGCCAGTTGTCAGAGTACTCTCACAATCCATTTTTCACTTGTGTTACACATCTCGCCGCCTGCTGCCTTTTTCTTTGTGTTTGCTCATGAAATTTTATTTCTATTTATGTATACCCCGGTGTGTAGATTTGCGATGCACTGGAATTACGTTTTGCTCATAAATTCTGCCAAATGTTTCTCTGATCATCTCCACAGGAGCTTTGAAAGTCTGGATCTTAAATGTGTTACAGTAAGTGCACTAACACCAGGAGTCGCATTTACTAAAGTTGGTCATGGATTTATGTTATTTCCCATGATATGTTTAACATTTCATAAAAATACAACAACAAAACCTGACTGGATGTCAAACACTTGAGATGTCTTAAGCACAAATTAACTGAGATTAAAATGCATCTCAATTGAAGAGTATCTAACTGAAACAGGTATGGCATGGTTGCAACATATCCGATCAACACATAAATCTAAAAAAAAAAAATCCTTGGACAGTTTAAAGTTAGATCAAATTTGATCTGGCAACTATTCACTTTTAGTACTGAACCACTGGCCCAGCTCATTAGAGATGATGATGATACACGAAAGGTATTGTAATAAATAAACAAGAGCAATAATACCTTTTTATATATACATCTTTTTCCAGAATCTCCATGATGGTAATTATGGTAAAATAATCCAGTGCGTGTGAATGTTCTGCCCAGAGAACTTTATTTATTTAGAATGCTATCCATTGAAATTCCAAGATCTACTTTTGATCATTTGGATAAAATAATTTCAAAATTCATATGACCAAAAAAAGTGCCCTACAGTTAGAGTCAAAAATTAACTATCCAAATTTGAAATATTTTTTGTGCTGCACAAATGAAGCCTTTATGGATTCTGAATGGTACATACGCAAGCTGACTTAATATTGAAAAAGATATGAGCATAGCACCACTGCAAATCCTACCTTTTCTAGATGCTCCTACAGAAGAAGTGTCAGACAGGACTAAGACAACCCTTCAAAAATCAAAACTAATTTCACCATTGACAAGCATTGGATTTATGAAGACTTTTACACCCAACAGTCTGGATATTGACTTTAGAAAATGGTCAGATCATCGACTTATCTACAGCTGACTTTCCTGACAATGCACCATGAGTAGGGAAAAGCCATAAAGCCTACACACATAGAGAAAACTTTATAAAAGAAATAAAAGTGGGAAATAGAGACAGGAAAATAATTAGTAAAGTGTATCATATATTTTTATCTATGAATCCACATAATTCCTGACAGATAAGGCAGAGATGGGAAGCAGAGATGAACAGTCGTATCACAGACACGTGGAAGGAGGTGTGCACTTTGGCACATGTGGTTACAAATTCAAACACATGGAGGAACCTCAAGTGGAAAATAATCACTAGATTATTCAGAACACTGGAAATAATATCTAAACTGGGCCCAACACATCCCAGCTCATGTTGGAGGATCTGTGGAACTTTCACCGCCAATCACACCCACGTATTTTGGCTGTGCCCAAAGCTAGATGTATATCAGAAAGAGGTGTTGGATGCCCTTAAAGAGGTTTTTAAACAAGATATTCTACAAGACCCTGCAGTGGCACTGCTGGGTGTAATTCCTTAAAGTCTGCATGGGAGGGACAAGGAATACCTCTTAAAAATATTACTTACAGCAGCCTTGAAGCGTATAATCATTAGACAGCTGAAACCAGACCCTCCCACATACAATATATGGATCCAAAAAGTTTGGGACCTTTATCTGATGTAGCAGAACCAGATATATTATCTCTATTATTCAATGCATTCTTCTTCCTTGTCAAAACCAGATGTCTGCCTCACCCACAATATAATTTCAGAAACCGCTGGCTATTGTGGTGATGTTTTAACCTCTGGGAGCAATGGTCAGTGTTTCGGAGCTTGCAGTCAGTGAATATCCTGATAATGGATAGCAGATATCTGGGCCATGACTTTCTCTTCTTTGCGCCGGCCATTTTTAAAGTTAAAGTTGGATGAGCAACTTGTGACACAAGAATGGAGGTGGAGGCAAATCTCTATAAACAGATATCTGCAGATAAATACAGATACACTTAAAGAAAGCTAATAAAAAGCTGAATCGCTGTCAGGTGATAGTTGATGGGTCTGAGATTGCATTTCGGTCAGTGCATTCCACCTCTTCTGCTCTCAACACCTGCATACAACCAAACTCCTTTCAAATATGATTGGTCAATACTACTACAACAACAAACAGAAACCAGAATGCTTTCAATACCAAAATCTTGACTCTGCATTCATATACAGATTACCCATATTGCAACTTGACCACCGACAGTGCAGTCTGCGATTCTGTGTGTGTTATGCTAGAAGTATCCAACATTTTGTCGACCCACCAGCCACTCCTTTCCTCTTGATGGACAAAAGTCGAAATGACCATGGCTGCCGGATGACTTTGTCACAGTTGGGGCATTTTCTGAAACAACTGAGGCTGCTGTTTTTCTTTGGAGAAAAGCCTCATTTTTGAGTCTCAAAGCCTTAATAAGATATTTCATGTTCTTGTTCTTCATAACAATAATTTGTTGGGTATCTGAAAGCTTGGTATTTCTTAGTTTTTGTCATTTAAGTCTGATCACGCAGGACACCTGTTGCATGGGTTCACAGGTGATCTACTTATCTTCAGAATAGATTCAGCTTCTCTTCAGGTGTTTATATCACAGGAATGCAGACTATGAGGCCCGAGGATTCCTCTCTGCTGACTGTGCTTAAAGCGAAAGCATAGGTGGCTGAGAAATCCTGAGTGATCTCTTGCTTGGTGTGGAATAAGTTGCGAATATTGAAACTTAAGGGAATTCGTACCTCTCACTAAGTACAAAGCAGTGGTTATAGCCACAGAAAGTAAACCTTTTGGGATTACTAGTGCATGAATAAGTAATTGCTTGGATTTTAGACTTAACACTACAAGGTTATGTTCTCACTCACTATTTTTCTTTTATTCAATTGAAAGCATATATCTTTGTGTATCTTTTCAAGGCCCATCTTTATTCTCTGCCTGTACCTCCAACATTTCCTCTATTATTAAGAAGTTTCTGCACTGTTTCATTGGTCTATAATCCACCAAACCAGCTTCCTCACCAGGATCTCTTACTCCTCTGTCTCTCTTGAGGCTCCTATGGCTGTAATTCTGGATTTCAGAGGTCTCCATTGGGGTCTTCACACACCGACATAGACAGAAGAAGAGAGAGCAGAAGCATCCGATCCCTAACCCCTGGGAATTAACATGAGGTCACATACAAGGGAATGAGTTCCCTAAGTCGCAGAAAACATCTAAAGACACATCCACAATGGTCTCACCACGCGTTTGATCTTGATCTGATGTTTTATTCAGAGTAATCCAGGTCACACTAACTCACACGTTAATTACATGTTCTATTTCGTCACCTTTTTGAGATTTCTTTTAATGCTCGCGGTAGCCAGAGGATCATGTGCTGCTTTGCAGAGGGTGCTTGACAGCTCTCTTGTATGATTCACCTAAATTAGGTTTCAGATTCTAATGTGGATCATTTAATGCATGAGGAACTCAACCCCACGGGGCTCGACTGAGAAGTGCGCAAGCGCATTATGGCTTGACTTGACATGAACTTGTAGCACAAAGTGCAGAAGCAGGGATGCATCAAGATATTTTCATCAATGTGAGGCATTATAGAGGTAAACAACACTGGGAGGTTTGTTTACTCTCACTAACTCACAACATTTTCAAAAAACAAGGTGCCGCTGATTTTTAGTCAGAGCAATAAGATGGTTTCATAATTCATTTTGGCCTGTAGGTTTGCTGCGCTTCATCTGGCCCACAGTAAACATTAAAAGCAGTTCTCCCACTGTGGACGTGCTGCACAATGCAAGCAACCCACTCACAACAGCAGGAAAGCAATCAAGTACTCTGTGGGCAGGCATGGATGTATGGATGTATGGATGAATAGATAGATAGATAGATAGATAGATAGATAGATAGATAGATAGATAGATAGATAGATAGATAGATAGATAGATAGATAGATAGATAGAGTGCACATATAGCTTAAGTGCTGCCCAACTTGAACAAAAGTTAAGTGTGAAACTGTCTTGCACGTACACACACACATTTCTCTGTTTCTTGCATTCTCTCTAACACACTGATGACAGAAAGCTATATGGCAAGATAGCAGTGTGTGATGAGAGAGAGATAGAGGAGTGGATGGGAGGGAGGAATGAATAATGGAAGAGAACCCCGGCGTTCTTGCTGAATGATTACAGCTCATGGTTTGCTCGCATGGGGTTTTCTAATCCCTCCTCATCTCTGCACCTCCCACCATCTATCCCTCAATCTAGTTGTACATCCATTCTAACAGCCAGTCAGTCATGTATGGCAATCACATGACTGCCTGACTATCCACAGTACTGTGCTTTTGTATACATCCTGCACTCAACCGAGCCCTTCATTCACTCACTTATCTAATATTATCGATCCCATCATCATCACACTTTATTTACATTCATTGTTCTCACTCATCCATCCATTTGGATAGATAGATATGTAACCCTTTTCCCACCGGCTCGTGTATTAAGAAACCCACCTTATGCTCTAAGATGAAATCTTCTTAACCCTTATGCAATATTTTGTGGTAAAAGAGACATCTCACATAATAAACAACTGTCTAGGGCAATGTATGATTCTCACTCACTGTACAATGTTAATTCAGAGGCTGGCAGGAATACTCTGACCTGTAACTTATATTCACTCAGCAGGTTGAATGAAAACACCACTCAATGACACAACACAAGATATCAGGTTTTGGAAATGTATTGAACCTGAAAAAACATTCAAACCTTTGGTTTTGTTGAAGAGAAAATGAGAAGAAATAAAATAAAAGACCCGGGTAAATATGTTCTGTTTAGTCCCTAATTGTTCAACCTGAGTGCACTCTTACTTTGTCTCGTTGGCGCGCTTAGTTGGAGCTCATGATGGTTACTGTAGTGTCTGTGGGTAC
>JAJHUR010117574.1:0-11039 GCA_027495735.1 Lutjanus campechanus | reverse complement strand
CTCATAAGGATTTTATTAATGTTCTTAAGCATCAACAACCAAGTTAACAAGTTTCTTATAAGTTATTATAAATCTGTTATAATCTGTTATTAACATAATATAATGAGCTATTAATACATTATATAGTCTTATAAAGGCATATTAATGTTAATAAGCATCTTATACACACTTATAAGGGCCTTATTACCTATTAATAAATGCTTATTACAAGGACCTTAATATAAAGCGTTACCGAAATTTTTCTTTCCTTGAGGGTTATATCGCTTTTCGCTGCTTTGCGCCTTACTGCAGCCATCACTCTCTGCTTATCGAGAAATGCGTGGAACCGAATAATGACCGGGTGTGGACACTGGTTGGAGCCGGGCTTGGGTGCCAGAGACCAGTGAGCTCTTTTTAGCTTGACACAGCCATCCATGATGAGAAAGTTTTGAAGCCAGTGCTTGAAAAAGTCCATAGCATTTCCCAGATGTGTTCTCTGGGATGTTAAAAATGTGTATGTTATTTCGTCATCCTCTTTTCTCAAGCTTGTCTATGTGCCCTGCAATGACGTGACTTTCTTCTCAAGGGCTAAAATTTTAGCAGCCTGTGGCTCATTAGCAGTTTCCAGTTGTGGTGCTCTAGCCTCCACCTCGTCCAGTCGGTCCCTCGCCCTCTTCAGTTCGTTCGTGTGAGAGGACTGTTTTTGCCAGAGGGTCAAGTTTATCGTTGATAGCAGCCACCAGTTTACTGGTCATCAGTTCAAGTGCTTTAGTGATGATGCGTCAAAATCACAGCTGTGGCTCATCTTTGACATACTTTGATTTTGACTTTGGCTGTGATAATCCCCTTCAAAGAAATCCCATTAGTACACATTCAAGTATATGGGGGGAAAAATCATATTTTGTGGGAGGTATTAAGCAACCAAACTGGCATGTAAAGGGCTAACATTTTGGAAATGAATGAATATTTGGTATTAACAATCACAGCAGAAATTGGTTAAACAACTGATTCAGTCAAAGTGGAAAATAATAATCTGTAAAATTTTTATGGCAGTTTTTTACACACACAATGTTGGTGATTACAAAGGGATTACATCCAAATATTTTTTTCAGGTTACCTGGCAGAGATCTATATAAGTAGCTACATGAGACTTTCCAAGTCTCTGAAACTCTCCTGAATACCATTCTTCCAAAGGATATATCTTGTTGACAATCTCATGAGGTATTTAGACAATTGCGTCGATACGGTGACTGACTGTGAAGGCCACAGCATATGATTCACAGTCATAGTTTCATAGTCATTAAACCATTCAGTGACCCCTCATGCCCTGCGTGTGGGGACAATGTCTGTTCATGGAAGAAAGAAAAATACATTCTCTGTCAGTACAAAGATATTTCAGAATGATTACCAAGATTATCTGTGATTTAATAACAGTAATAGAAAGACTAGATCAGGACAAATGAGACATCAACATGTATCTCTCCTTAAGTGCTTAAGAGAGTTTGACAGAGAACAGCTTCTTTTATATCATTCTGCAAACTACAACACACTTAGTACATCCCAAGCATTTATTGACACATCTTTTAAATAGAGGTGACACATGCTGTTGTGGTGAGCAGTGAGAGTACAACCTCTGTGGTGATATGTCTAACCCTCCGGCAACCAAGCAGTGTGATATATTTAATCTTAAGCTATTAAGATAGCTACAACTTTGCTAAGTCCATCACGCAACAAAGAAGTTAGCCACATGACTAACTTAGTCGAAGTCCTAAGTGAGCTGAAATCACTCCGGGCAGACTTTGGAACAAAGCTGGACAATGTTGACACTCGTCTGACCAGTATGGCAAACTCGTTGGCTGCATTGAAATGCAAAGTAACTGAAGTAAAACAGGATGTTTCCTCCGTTGCAAAACGTATTGAAGAAGCTGAACATCGCATACAAGATGCAGAAAAAGCACTCGAAAAAACAGAAGCTGCGCTGGATTCGGCCACCAAGCGAATCACCTACCTTGAATCCAAAACCGAGCTGAGGGCCAACAACCACTCCTCGACTTCATCAATGGCATGTTACCCCGATGGCTTGGGCTGAACCCCAACAGATCATTCACCTTGGAGCGGGTACATCGTACACTAGCATCTGGGAAGCCCAACCAGAACAGAGCGATGCTTATCCACTTCCTCAAGTTTCAAGAGAAGGAGTTTGTTTACCGGGAATCAAGGCAGCAAGATATCATACACAACGGGGTCAAAATAACATTTGTGCAAGACCTCTGTAAAGCACTTGTAAAGCACAAAAAGATTAGATAAATATCTCCCTCAGCTGATTAATGATGACCAACAAGGTTTTATACAAAAAAGACAAGGTTATCATAACATTAGAAGTGTCTTGAATATACTTTATGAGAAACATAATGTAACAGACACTGCAATGCTATCAATAGATGCTCGCCAAGCATTTGATCAAATAGAATGGTGTTACCTTTTTAATGTACTCCCAAGATTTGGACTGGGTGAAATTCTTCTTAAATGGGTTAGACTATTATACACAAATCTAACTGTTGAGATTGTAACCAATAATACTATATCGAAACCTTTTATCTTACAGAGATCCACCCGACAGGGTTGCCCTCTGTCCTCCTTGTTATTCACACTGGCAATCGAACCTCTAGCCATGGCCATACGAGCGCATATAGGAATATCAGGTGTTAGAATTGGGGGGATGGATTATCGTATTTTGTTATTTGCGGATGATATTATATTTTTTCTGACTAATTTACAAAATAGTATTCCCAATCTAATAAGACTAATTGAGCACTTTGGAAGGTTTTCTGGATATAAAATGAACAATTCCAAATCAGTACTAATGTTCTTTAATAAAGAAGAAAGACATAATCCCACAGTAAATACCCCATTTATGACAACTACTGAAGGTTTTAGATATTTGGGTGTCAAAATCACTCCTGAACTAAATGGAATAATTCCAGCAAACTATGCCACCCTGCTAGAAAGAGTAACTGAAGCACTGAATCGCTGATCTACTTTGCCTATATCTATGGTCGGACAAATAAATCTAATAAAAATGACTGTACTACCACAATTTTTAGACTATTTTCAAACACGCCCACTGTCGTTACGAGGGATGTTTTCTGATAAACTCAACAAACTATTCAGCTGATTCATTTGGAATGATAGGAGAGCCAGACTCTGCCTTAAGCTATTGTACTTGCCTTCTGAAAGGGGAGGGTTACAACTTCCCGATCTTAGGTGGTACTATATGGCTGCCCAATTAACCTAAGCATTACATTATTTCTATGCAACAGCACCTCCTGCCTGGGTATACATTGAGCAAGAGTCCACTTCAGAACTGCCATCAAGTTTGTATTTATACTCTTCAGATATTAAGACATTGAAAAAACGTACAAAAAACCCTTTTCTTAAAAACACAACTAGAGTTTGGCATGCTGCACACAAACATATAGGTGATATGCCTGTATTATCTCAATTTACTCCTATTTGGGGCAATGAACAGGTTTAGACCTGAAAAAAAGGATGGGGGATTTAGGCTATGGAATACAAAAGGCATCCAGAAAATAAAGGATCTTTATGTGGATGGAGTTTTTCTTTCTTTTGATCAGTTATGTCAGAGGTATCAAATCCCCAAAAAACACTTTTTCAAGTATTTGCAGTTAATGGACTCTTATTGTAAAGTGTTACTGAAATTTGAAATATATTTACTGTAATAAATCTTAAAATGACCACAATGTGTCATCAGAAATCAATGAAATTTTAAATTGAAATACTTGCTTCACTTGACATGAACGCTGCAGCTGTGGTGTCCTCCTTTGAAATTTCTGTTCCAATATAGAGTCTATGGCTCCAACTCACTATTTATAATGTTCTACTCATTTTTGCATGTGCAGTTGCTACGTATTGCCCCTTTAATGGGCAATTTCTGATTTTTGGTGACCATCTTAACCTTCCTCTCCCACCAGCATAAGACCAAAATCAAAGTGCGTTCTGCTTGCACACAACCTGGGTCTTATTTTTGCAGTTTTGGCCATCATTGCTTAGCAATAGATTGTACCTCCCAAACTAATTGCTGAGATGTGGGTAGACAAAAAAAAGTCCTACAGGGCAAGAAAGAAAAGCAGCCAGATGATTCGACAGATTTTGAACAAACCTCCAGGTTAGTTAGAATAATTAGGAACAGAAAACAGAAGCAGTGAAATTATTACCCAAAGTACCTGAAACACACAGACATCATAACAGGAGTTTCAAATAAAGTGGTTTACATAATCTTGCGACAATTTGTCTGATTGTCTGACCCGTCGTGTTCACTGTCCCTTTGGACGTTATTGAAGCAATGTTCCCAATCTTGGCAGTTACCTTGGTGAAAACAAAGTTATCATAACTGTGAGGTTGTGGTTATTCAGAAGGTTCATTTTTTGGCATAAAGCTGATTAGATCACCCCCAGTAACTGACTTTAATTACAACAAGTAGCCACTATCATGTTCAATTTCTCATGTTTTTAACAGATCAAATTTCATGAAAATCGGTTCAGAATTAAACAAATTACAATTGATTTTACAGTCAAATCTGCATCACTCATTTATTAACTAGTGGATCTTGACCTCACCAATATGGTTACTGTGCCGATGCATAGTGGTGACAGAGCAGTGACAATGAGGTATCTTTTGTTCTAGTTCCCTTACAGTCAACACGATGGCAAAAATAACAAAAAGGGGGATTTATTTATCTCATGTTGGGCCTAATTGTAGTGTATCATATCAGGTATGGAACTAATCTGCAGATGCTCCTTGCAGATCAGCCTTGCTTTTACCACCAGCTGACATCCTCCTCAAGAGGACTTTTCATAGAGGCTATAACAACAACATAAGACAACTATTTCAAAATCACATATCACATGATAAAAACAATAAAACTAAACATTTAAACATTGCTCAGCAAACTTGTGCTTTTTTAACTACACAAGAATAAGGAGACTTCTTGCACCATTCAAGGCTTTAAAGTGATACCAGGCATCAACATAATCACCCAATCTTTGTAAATGTAAAATAATGCCAAGAGTTCATGAATCAAGATTTGTTTTTACATAGAAGGACGAAAGTGTAACGTGATAAGAGAATAAATATATTTTGCTATTCCCAGCAATAGTGTTGTGACATTCACGAACGAACCGGTTTTTTTGAATGGCTCGTTAACATGAACGATGGGAACCGAGTGCGCCAGTAAAAAAACAAAAAAAACAAAAAAAAACAAAACAACAACAACACAGAAACACGTGAATGCCCCCTGCCTCGGAGAGCAGCAGCAGCAGCGAGCGGTCTAAATGAGGAGGAGGAGAGTCAGTCCGTCGTCATCAACAAAATTTAATTTAAAATCTAATCCACACATGTCAAATAAGGTTATAATCAATATTTCAGAATAATTCAAACTCATATTGGTGGGATATCTAAATTCATTCCTCCCAGTGATTATTTCCAAGATAAAACGAGTTAAGGCCAGGCTGGCTTCTTAAAACTTAATAAATATAAAAATGAGCCAAATGAGCCAGTTTTTTGAACGGCTCTTTGAAAGGAACGGCTCACCAAGATCCGGCTCCCCTCAAAGAGCCATAAATCCCATCTCTACCCAGCAACCTTAATGTACAGAAAATAAAATATAACTGTAAAATGGATGATGTTTGAGAGCTCCCCCTGAATAGATGAAAGAGGGTTTCAGGGAGCTCATGCTCTTTTTAGGGGAGCCGGGCTCCCCTTAGCTCCCCCGTAATTTGAACCATGCACGGCTGGTATACTTTAACATTGCAGTGAATTTGTCAGTTTTGGTGTGTGTGTGGTCTTGTTAACTTGTGATCTAATTGTGTAATTATAAGACTGCAATAACATTTGGAAAGTAAATGTTCCCAAGAGGATTTCACTGTTTTTCATCTGGTACCAGGAGAGATTTTAAAGTCTTCATATTAGTTTATTTAAAAAGTCTTTGCATTTAAAGTCCTGTTACCAGTCGTTGTTCATTCTATGTAACATATTTGTATGATGGGGACATGATTATCCAAATGGAGCTATCTCATGGAGATTAAACAGCTGTTATCAGTATGAACCTCCTCGATGTTATTCACCGTACGGTATTCAGAGCTCGGTATGTCATAGGGCACCAGAGATAATGCTGAGAGAAAGGTGCAGCACAATACAGAAAAGATACAATGCGATACATCTCTTCCCTGATGAGATTTTGGCTCAGCTTGTTTGGCAATGCAAAGTGTTTTTATTGACTCATCAAAGACGTATCCTCGGCTCTGTGAGAAAGCTATTAGGCTGGTCAACAATGGCAGCCTGTACTGAAAGCTGAGGGCTGAATAAGAATGAGCGTGGGGCTGTCTGAATGCCAGCTGAACGGCTGAGGCGCTGCGACCTCATTTGGAGTGTGAACCCTTGAACGGCCCGTTCCTGTCAGTATTCAGCACTTGTGTGAAGCGGCCTCTACGAGCCCATCACCACCAGCAGCCCCTCAACCCCAAAGGCATGGACCCAGTTCCAACAGAAATGATGACTTTGGCCCTCGAGCAAACACACAGCCCTCTGGACACTCAAAGCAATACACTAACGCAGTAGAAGAGCTATGGAGAGGCTGGAGCGTGATGGAGAGGACGGGAAGGAAATGACAGAATGAGCAAGGAATGACAGAAAGCAGAGGACTGAGTAAACTGAAGAAAAAAAAAACAGGCAGTATATACATCTGCCATGTGACTCTAAGACCTGCCTGTAAGACTCTTGCCAGCATCAAGTAAAATCACCAAAATTACATCCCTTAAGTGAATTAATGTCTTCACAAGGCCCATGTTCAAAACAATGCCTCAAAAGTGTCCTCTGTGATGCCCCTGTGGTAGATCAACCATGATAAATGCCCTCTAGAGTGGCCCACTGTCCAAGACAATGTGATAAATTGCCCTCCAGAGTGCCCTACCAGAACACAAAACGTGATAAAGTGCCCTTTTAAGTGCTCTACCAGTAGAGAAAATGTGATAAAGTGCCCACTAGAGTGCCCTTCCACTGGACAAAATGTGGTAAAGTGTTCTGTAGAGTGCCCCTCCAGTAGATAAATCATGATAAAGTGCCCTTTTGAGTGCTCTTCTAGCAGAGAAAATGTGATGAAGTTCCCTTTAGAGTGCCCTTGCAGTGGCCAAATGAAAATGTGATTATGTGTCCTTTAGAGTGCCCTTGCAGTGGCCAAATGTGGTAAAATGCCTTTCGGAGTGCCCTTTCAGCAGAGAGAACATGATTAAGTGCCCCTTAGAGTGCCCTAGAGGACAAAATGCGTTAAATTCCTTTCTTCAGTGCCCTTCCAGTAGAGAAATTGTGATTAAGCGTCCTTTAGAATCCTGTTCCAGTGGACAAAATGTGATAAAATGCATGACATCCTTTGGTGGGCTGGTGCCCAACCACATGGAGCTGGTGTCCATTATTTTTTCTGCCCCTGCCCCACAGACAGCCTGAGTCTGCCACTGCCTCTTAATATCTCTGATGTCCTTAAAGAGTAAAAAGTTACCTAAAGAAAGATGAAGAGATAAAAGTTTCTGACAATAACAACCACGGTGATGCTGGAGAAGGTTGTCATAAAGAACCTCTTGAGAAAGAAGTAAAAGTGGTTGTAGACGGTGGTGGCCTGTGTGGCCAGTACAAACATCACAACATGTGAAAGAAGAATTCTTTTCACTTTTTGACAATGGATTTGTGTAGGATTTACTGGCATCTAGCAGACTGCAAACAATTAGATTGTCTCACTTTCACACTTTCTCTTACATGCTTGGAGGGGTAAAGTATGGTGGCAGCAAAACTTGTTCAAAACATGAAGGAGGTAGTGTTTGTCCATTCTGAGCTACTTTAGAAACATGGTGGTGCAACATGGCAGGCTCAGTGGTAGAGGACCTGCCTCAGTCTAAGGTAATGAAAACACAATAATTCTTATTTCCAGGTTATGTGACACTAATTAAAATGTGAATATTATATTCCATTTCTACAATATTCTGCCAATAAATTCCCATAAGTCTAAAAAATCCAAACCATCCCTATAAGATCATAGCCAAGAGTAAATAATATTTGTCATGTCTATGAAAAAAGAGAGCCCCACTGTTCACAACAAGGTCTGTGGATTATCTTGAGTAACTGGGTCAGGATTTTTTTGAAAGAGACACTGGTTTAGATTTTTTCTAATGTATTTAATGTTTAATTTAGTTCCATTATACTGGAGAGACAGACATCTGCACAGCAGATACCTCTAAAAATCTGCAACTCACACCAAAACAATCTAGATGAATAAACAGCACTGCAGGTAAGAGGGAAAATATGTATTTTTGATTTTGGGGTGAACTGTCCCATTAAAACACTCCAGATAAGAAGAGAAAACATTCTCAAAGGAGAAAAGAGGAGGACAAACACAAAGAGCATGGGGCTGAATATATTAGTATGAGAGTTCAGTGTGCTGAGGCTCTCTGTGAGCCTGGAGCAGAAGTTAGTTCAGTGATGGAGTCGGTGCTGCTGTTGAAGGACACATAGAAGTCGGCGTCCAGGTTCCCCACTGCATTTCACCTCCCAGTCGCTTTCCTGATGGGACTTAAGAAGTCATTTCAGCGCGCAATTCATGTTTGATGACTTTATTGATTTTCCTTTCCCCTCTCCTCTCTGCCTCTCTTTCCATCCCTCTCTTTTCATCTCCCTCGCCTCCTTTTCTCCTCTCCGCCCTGCCGTTCCCTATTGACTCGAGTGCACCTACAGTTGCGTACTCCCTCTTGCCTTCTGCCATCTCTCCAGCCCCCTGCTTGTTGCCACTGGCTACCATTTTCCCACTCTGCAAATAAAAGCATCGAGAATTGGAGACCTTTTCTTTTCATTACTATTTATCACAACACAGTGCAGCGTGTAAAATATGCTGCTGCTATTTGACCAGCTAAAAATGTCCCTGCTCACTGTAGAGGGCAAGGTCATAGAGTGCTGCTGTACCTCCATTCAGCTCAAGTCATTAGATCACTTCATCTTTTTTCTACCTGCAGCTGATACGGCTGTTCCACGCTGAGAGGTTTGTGGTACATATGAGACATTATATGACTCAAAATAAACTGTCTGCAGGAACTCTCATGTTTGAAAACCTGGAACAAAAAAATGTTTCATGTTTTGCTAAATGACAAACAATTAATGAATGATCAAATAATGTGACAGAGCTGTGCAGTTATTTGAATATATTGCACACCCCCAGCCAACCATTTGCCATGGCATCGTTTTAAGCTTATGCAATGTCTTACGTGTCGTCACATTGTGTGTGTGGAAATGCTCTTACTTTCGCTATTAAACACAGCCATTCTACTGTTGAGTTTTTATGATTTAATTTCACCAAACTTCCAGGTTTTAATAATGCGTTGAACAGTTCTTAACCCAATTTTAGTCGTTTCTGCAGTCTCCATAGTTGTTGTCTTTGCTTGATGCTCAAATGCAGGTATCGTTTGACTGGAGAAGTTTCGGATACTACTTGGGTTATTTCAATAGATGCCTTAGGTACTGAGTACCAATACTCAGTCCTAGACTGTTTTTGGCTGCACTGCCTTCACAGTAAAGCAGTGTGGCTGACACAGTAGCTTACTGCCATCCCAGTTTAGCTCCTAACTATTATCATGGATGATGTATGTGCAGGTTACATGCATGACTGTGACTACATATCAGGCTGATATTGAAATAAAAATATTAGTGCAAAACGTATTTAAAATTCCACTGCAGCGATTTTCTAGTTAAGGTATTTCTATTTGAAATGTTGTAGAATTTTAATTCTGTTTTAAAATTAATTTATTAGCTTTTAAATTTCTAGTTGATTTCTCCATGTACCACTAGAGGGAGCTTGTGTACCAGTGGTACCATAGCTTGAGAATGTAGGTGTTGCTGTATTGATATTGTGGTAGTCTGGGGCTGTCATATAGTAAAGACATGAATACTTAGCAATATGAATTTTTCCTCCATTACTGTCATTGTTCAGCACCTGCACATATCAGATGTGATGGCTGGTCTTTGTGCTATCTGTCTTGCCCGTCCTCCACTGTGATTGGACAGCTGGGTAAAAAGTAACAATGACGTCTGCCGCATTTTACTCAAAGTTAAACAGCTTTCAACTCTCAGTGACCAGAAGAAGATGCCAAAGGTGCAGCACTCAGTGCTGAACCGACGCTTGGCGCCTCGTCATGCTGCTGGCACTTGTAGGACACACTGCACACAGGTAAAAACGCTTTGGACACAGCCACTAGGAACAAAAACCATTTCTTGACAGTCCTAAGCCCGGGTTGGGGGGTTGTCCACTTTGAGACAGAGCAATAACTTGTAAATGCATCATTGTCGTATTATTTTCACCTTTAAGTAATAATATGTTCAGCCCAAAATTCACTCTCCCATTTTGGTTTCCATCAGTGTCTCAGAAAAAGATCTGACCCAGGCAGCACTCTCTACTTTGTCTGTCTGTCTGTGTGGTGCTGGACATGTAGCGCACAGAGGATCTTTTTCTGCCTGCTGCAGCCACAGGTGAGGTTTATGCGAGTGAGCCGAACAGTAAGTTTATGGGCTGTAAAACCAAAACAATGAGCTGAAAGATGCTATGCTTAATGAGCTGAAGTAAACTGCACAGTTAGTGATAATTCTCTGTGGGTTTGAGAGATGAAAATTCCTGTTATAATCATGTATTTTTCTCATATGATTATGTTTTTTTCTGCTAGTGTGAATAGATGTTGTGTCTTATATATCCACCATAACATTAGGGTGTTAAGTTGTTTGGAAACTTAACACAAGAAAATTCATTATAAGAGATGAGAGTTTAGATTGGAGGACAGTTACAGTGTGTAAGTGTGCTCTGAGAATGTTAAAGGATCAGTTCACCCCAAAATCAAAAATGCATATTTAGTGTAATTTGTCCATCTAGGTGTTTTTGGTGTGAGCTGCAGAGTTTTGGAGATGTATCGGCTGTATAGAGATGTCTGCCTCCTCTCCAAGGTAATGAAACTAGATGG
>JAJHUR010117572.1:4910-18565 GCA_027495735.1 Lutjanus campechanus | reverse complement strand
TTAGGGCAGGCAGCACACTGCCCTTTTTAAGTTAAAATAAAGAGTTCATTCTGACAGTGTTGTTTTCAGATTGAAACCTGAATCCAGACAGTCAGTTGTAGTCTTTGTTATTTATTGATTTATTTATATCTGGGCCCCCAGGAGTCTAGAACTGACATACAACTAAGATTATTGAGTCTTCTTTCTGCAATCCCACTCAGCAGTTAGGGCTGAATCAGCCTTTTGTCAATAACCCTCTAACACCAAAAAAATCCACTTACTTATTATCGACTTCTTACAGTTTAAAATGCACCATTTTGACATCTATATATATATAGACCTATTTTTTTTCCACATTCCTTGTACTGTATGTGTACACATCCTTGGCTAATAAAGCTTATTCTGGTTCTGATGTACAGTGTGCTGTAAAGCTGCAGGCTCCTGCACAATTCAACTACTGATATATACGGCAACAATGTCCGAACATTATTAAATGACACTACTTTCAGTGATGATGTTATTGCATCGCTGCAGTATAAAAGTAATGCATGACAAATGTGTATCATTAACCTCTGTCATAAAGTATATTCTAACGCAGCTTTTAAATATACATGGTTTGTCAGCTGTAATCCAAAAGGCCTCACACAGGTCAGGCATGCTATAAGTAGCAGATGACACAAAAGGAAATGATGGGAATGACTAAGGTTGCCGTCGGCTATGGTTAATGTGTTTCATTTCTGATCATTATTCAGGGAACATGCTGCGTGGAAGATGATGTGACAACTGTCAAAGTACATTGTATGCTAAAGACACAGTTGGTGTTCGCGACAGTATAAATGCACTATGTTCGCTTATTGAGGGGTGAGATACACATTGTGTTTTTCAGTTGACCGTATGTGAAAAGAATCTTGCATCAAAAACATAATTTTTTTAATCAAGAGGAAGTCTGCTTAATGAAAGACCTGCCAATCACTGCAAGAGGCAGCCTTAAGAAGCCTAAAATCTCATGTAGCTGCAGAACTTGTCCCAAAAGACCACTACAGGTGTAAAAATATACTCAAAAGTGATACTTTGAATAATTTACTACTGTAAAATTTGTTGAATCAACTGTATTAAATTAAGTCCAACCCAGTTTTAGCGAATTAGTTGAATCAACCCTCATAAATTATATTGACCCAGCCCTACTTGATCTAGTTGAATCCAACCCTAGTAAATAGGTCAAATCAGACTTAATAAATGATGTGAACCCAACTGAAGTGCATTAACCAACAAAACTGATTACATTAAATGATGTGGAAATACTGTCCATGATTTTTTACGTTCATTCAGATAGATTTTTTTGAGCGTACAACATTTTATTCTTCTACTCTTATTTTCATCACCCATAATTCAAAGTTACAATATGAGTCAGTCATTTAAATGGAGTGTTTTTAACATAAAAATATATTTCCTAAGTGGTCCTGTAGTATTAGAATAACTACATGTCCAACTGTGACCCCTTGGATGAACCTTTTTACGTGACAGGAAATGTAAAATTAAAACTTTTAAGTGCTTTGTGAACAATAGTTACTGTGAGCATGCTGTGTGCACTTTAATTGACTCTTTTTTTAAATGTTACTTAACTGCATGATTTCAGCATATTTACAGTCAGACACAAGAACTCCAGTCACCACATGCCACTGTTTTATATAATGATTGCTAATGTGCAGAGTTGCCAAGTGCAGCAGCAACATTGTGCTGCAGATGTAGCATCTGCTCCTAGAGTATGTGTCTATGTGTTTATGAGTGCGCGTAGGTGGGTGTTTGTCTGTCTTTCGCTTCTTTGTAAAAAGCTTGAATGTGCTGCTTCAAATTAACCGATCAGCTGTCTAATCCTTCACTGAATCGGTCGCACTTCAAAGACTTGAAGCGTCTAGGTGGCCTGTCGTCAGACTGCATCGCGCGCTGTCAACGGGGCACTCTGCACTGCGAGAGCCGCTCCCCTTCTGGCCTTTTCACGACTTTTAGTCCATCTTCACAACCGTGACACAGCAGAGGCCTCTTGCTGCCCTTGCTGACTTCTGAATCTTGGTCTCTGCTCCGACGGTTTGACCCCTCGGATCATATCTGTGCCTTTGCTTCACACCCTCCTGACTAATTCCCCCCGGGATTCGTCCTGCACCTTTCCTACCGCTCCCTCTGATCCGGCCGACATTTTTGCTCTGTCACATACTCCACATATTCTCTTGTCCTCACAGGACCGACTGAAGTCTACTTTTCCATCATCTTTTCCTCCTCAGACACACAAGTCTGCTTCTCTGCTTGACTAGTTGACATATCAAGTTGGATGTCTGCCCGTCGTTTTAAGCTTATCACCGGTGACAACAACATAGTGAATCCTGCCCAGACCACTAAGCATCTCGGTGTGATCCCTGGCAGCAAATTGTCATATGAGGCCCTCATCGCAGCCGCAAAGCCTTCCTGCAGATTTGTGCTCTAAAACATTGGTCAGACCAGAATATTCGCTCACCGGGGACACAGATCGCCTTGTCTGATCTCTAATCATCTCCTGTCTGCAGCTCCAGCCCAGAGGGACTCAGATGTCCAAAGTATTTTCCTCAGCTACAACAATTCTAACAGCTACCTGTGGCCTTTAAAGCCCCCCGACATCTCCTGATGCCCACCTTCCCTTGCAAAATCCTTGCTCTTTTTCCTCACATTCAAGCTGATGTGAGTTTACAAAAATATAAAGGGAACACCTCAATAACATGAGACCATTGTCGACCCTACCATACCAGCTGACCCTTCCTAAGCCCCACCCCCACGCTCAAAACTCAGATCAAACTGTCAAACCAGGCAGTATTGATCAAATATGGATCAAGATTCTGTTCCTACATTGCCTGTTTCTCACCTTATATGCTTTCAGAAACATATCATTGTACTTTTAGCTATAATACCAGAAAGATTGCGAGCAGGCAGGCTGACATCACTTCCTGTTGAACAGCCGGCCAGGGCACTGATTGGGTAGTGCTCATTTCCTTTGTTGGTTTAGGTTGTTTGGGTTGGGAAATACACCTATCTTACTCAATTGTTATTGGAGCACAGAGTGAAGGGTCAGTTGCTTGTCTGCCTACATAAAAACCTGGACATTGCCCCTCTAAGCCTTGGCTTTCCTCCCCTCTAACTTACAAATAGTGAAAGTTCGAGCAGACTTTTTAGGAAAACAGTCACTCTCCACTCTGCCTACACGAGCTACAAAACTAATCTCTTTAAGAAACACTCAACATTTCATGTATTACTGTCCACGATGGTGCTAAACTAATTGAAGACCACTGCAGTGGCTCTCTGTTCCTTTTAATTATTCTGCTATTCTTCAGTTTCTCTCAAGCCCTCCAGCATGCTTACTAGAAAACTGCCGCATTTGTCTTTTTTTAAGTGTATTTGTATCACATCTTTACAGCAGTGTAGCATATTGTAAATGAATTACATCTGGGATGTGCTCAATAGCAGAACCCTGCAGCCATAAGCCACCTGCAGCCCAAAGAATCCACTAATGGGGCTGCTGGGTTGCTGAAGGGATGGTGGGGGTGGACGTGAGAGATAAAGACAATATAGGCCAGAAGAAGAACAAAAAAGAAGGAAAAATCCTTACTTCCATCTATTGTCATAGGGAATGTGGGAGCGCCGGCTAACAAGATGGATGAGCTGGCTGCATTGGCCAAGACATGGGCTAGTGGGACTCTTAATGTTCACTGAGATGTGGCTTTAGCTCGAGCTCCTGCACCGGACTCTGCAGGGAGCTTTCCATGTGAGCAAACTGAGGAAAATAAAGAGATGAGAAGAAGGGAAGGGGCCTCGGCATCTCTCAAGGGCAGACACTTTCTTCCTGCTTCGACCATATTTACCTGCTTTCATCAGGCATGTCTGTTGCTGTTAGCATTGTGTAACATCACCCACTGAGATCTGGCGGGATTGCAAATACAATATCCCAGCACCCTGATTGAAATGCGTTTTTCTTTTTACCATTGCTCTCAATTCCACCCTTCTGTTTAGTCTTTTTTCCCCCAGTATATAAAATGTACTGGAATAGCTGTATACCAATTGTAAGGCGCATATAAAGCTCCACTGGTTTTCCCTCTCTACAGATTAAACCACAACCGTATCCATCTGTTTCCAGATTCCAGGCCTGACAGGTGTGCCAACTGTCAAGCAGCTGCACATTAACCTCATAAGACTGTGTTTTGAGGCTGTACAGTACAGGATTGGCTCTACCTTGGCATTACTGATTGCATTATATGACTGGGTGAATTAGAATCAGGGCGAATTGCCAGAGTGGTTTTCACATACAAGGAATTTGCTGCGGTATGTCGGTGCACAACAGTAAACATACTGAGAAGCATAATGAGAAAATGGAAAATTGATAACAGCACATGGAAAATATAATAAGAAAATATGTACAGTATATGTTATTTACATGAAAGAGCTGGTACAGCTTGTGCAGGAATGTGCAAAAATATTGTCAAGGGAATGTGCAAAAGTTCACAGTATGAAATATGAATGACATTTGCAATGTGCAAGATAGAGTCAAATGAGGAATCTGTAATATATTTACTGTGTTGAATCATAAAATGACCACCACATGTCATCAGAGATTAAGGGAACACGCCGGCCAGCATCTCTGACAACAACACCACAGCCAGCATGCCCTCCTTTGATATTTGCATTCCCGGCCGGATGGACTGACTGTTTTTGTTTGCGCTTTTCATGTTTATTAGGGTTAAAATTAATGCTGAATGTTCGCCAAATGAGTAAGTGTCTGTTTATGAGTTGTTAGAAATCATTAAAAACGTTTTAGAAGGAGTGGATGTTCGTAACGGTTAAATTGAGCAATATGTTAATGGGGTTTGGCAGACAGCGAGGCAGGCAGTCGCTTTTCATGAGAAAAACAGCCCTGTTTTCAGCTTTGTGACAATACATTCCACACATGAAAAATCATAATCTGAAAAGGAACTAGTAACTAAAGCTGTCTGACCAAGTACAGTAATTGAGTAAATGTACTGTGTGTTAATGTAATGCATTCATACGTACAGAGTAAGTGTTAGTGGCGGTCTGCAGATGGGTCGAAACTGTTCTGGCGTGAGGTTTTGATTTACCATTGTGAAAAAATAGTTCCCATTACAAAGCAATGGGCTTCCATAGACGTTAAAAGAAAAGTGCCGTCTTCACAGACAGTGATGAGTTGCCAGTTTCTCCATGCTGGATCTCACTCATAGGAATTTGGCTTCAACAATACACCCAGCCAAAACCCGACTCTACCTCTCTGCTATTATAGACGACTATGTCTAGAGGCGATGACGCATGATGAAAATGATTGCTCTTTGATTTTTTTTTTTTTTTTCCAGTTTCTTTCAACATCTATCCAACTACAACTGTTCCAGCTTTAAAGTCACACCGTGTACAGTAACTTTTGAGGGAGGAAATAACACTGACGAGTGAAAAGTAGAAATGATGAGCAACAAAATGCACTCTCCGGTACAACCTGGAGCTTATAGCGGCTAATGCAAGCTAACGCTCCCAAAATTGAAGGCCAATGTTGCCGTTGAGTGCGTCCGCTATGTTTAAGCACTTTCCATCATCTTGTTATCGCTGCCACAGCGGCTGCTGTTGACAAAAACTTGCATTGTGTCGCTTTAACTCTGGCAAACAGCTGTGAGGGCCATGACCTAGTCCTTCTCTGCAGATGTGAAGCGTGGGCAAGGTGTATAATTATGTTGGATTATATAAGTCCAGTGTTGCCAGAAGTGAGCAAGACAAAATATCTTGTTGTGTAATTTCACTGATGCAAGATTCTTTTGACATATGACATGCTTTCACAGGAGTTAAGGTTAATTGCTCCAATGTAATGCTGTAAAAGATAAATAATACCAATTAGGCAATATGCTTACAACTTTAATATTAATATTCCTTGAAAATAATAAATTGTATAAACACCCTGCAGTGGACATTACAGAAAAGATATACTGATTTCATTTTTTCTTTTCTTTCTCAGGACATTTTAGCATTATCTTCAATATGACCAAAGTCTGAAGAATACAGTTTGTGACTAAAAAGCAGCGTGTAGCCTGCCTTTTTTAAAAGGTTCACCATGTCCCTGCTTCCAAGCAAAAGGATCTTTTGCTGTGACCTCTGCGGTCATAAAAGTTTTCTTAAGATTTGTACTGCTTATCTTGTATCTTCACTGACCCCTGTTAAATCCACTGCAGTTTGCCTACAGAGCCAACGGGTCAGTGGAGGAAATCCCGTCCTAGAGCTCCTACAAAACCCAGATTCCCAACTGGTAAGTCCCAACCAGTGAAATGTTGGACATGCTCCTCTTCAGCAGTGGTGTTGTACTTTCTCCTGTGTTGTTCTCATTCTACCCCAGTGGCTTCACCTCCATAAACCTCTCTGTGAAGCTCCTAAGGTTAGCTGACAGCACAACTGTTCGACCATTCGCATCGCTTTATTCATGACGGTGACGAGTCGGCGTGCAGACATGAGGTGGAACAGCTGGCTGTCTGGTTCAGCCAAAACAATCTGCGCCCACGCGCCACAGAAACCGTAAAGATGAGGGAAGACTTCAGGAAGAGCCGATCCCACTTTACTTCCCATCAGCATCAAGGGTTCTACAGCGAGCGCTGACGCCTAATTAGAGCTCCTGGAACTCTTCAAGATCTGAAATGGAGGACAACAGCTCAGCCAACAGCGCGTTTCTACTCTGCAATCACTGTCCGTCAGAGGCATCCACCCAGGCAGCGTCACATCATCCAGGCGGCGGAGGAAATCATTGGCAGCAACTTGCCCTCCCTCCAGGACCTGTAGAGCACCAGGATTAGGAGGCACGTCGCCGCGCTCCTCCATCTGGGAAGTGCTTATAGGACTGTCACCACAGAGACCACCAGATGCACAAACAGCTTCTTCCTCAGAGCTTTCTCCCTAATGACCAAAGATCGGCCCACCCCTCCCCTCGATCCGTGAGGCAGAACACTCCAGACAGGCACGCTCATATTTCGAGATTCTGGTCGATTTTGCTTCCAACATGTCTTCTTTTATACTAAGAATCATACAGGAATTTAGTGGGATCAACTGATCTTTTCACATTAACTTGAAGTAAATGTGCAAGTTTTAGATTTCTCCTTAATTCACCAAAAGTTAGCTTTTTTAAAGTTTTTATGTTTCTTCCAATCTCTATTCTGAATTTTAAACAGGGGAATTTGTGCACGTATCTCCTAAAAACATGTTTTTTTGGTTGTTTTTTTTATGGGTGCACAGCATTTTCTGATTAATGGAGTGATGAAAATATACTGTATATATAGATAGATTTAAATTCTCTCTGTAAAAATGTTTGATTCTAATGCGTCAACAAAATTAAACAAGAATGTCAAACCTCGTTTTATCCATTGTTCATATTTCTGTATTGGAAATGTGTGCTAATTAGCAGCAGATAATGCCTAATTTTCATATTTAAACATGAAAACTTGTAATATAAAAAATTGTCTTGACGTTAGTAATCAACTGGGGAAGTTTCATGGTGATATCTATCAGTTAAAATTCTAATATCATTCTTAAGACAAGACAAATTTGTTTCCTGTGCATACAGTATGTAATTGGAAAAGATTCAGATTCTAAAGAGGAAACGTGAAAAAATATTTCCTCTAAATTCGTCCAGCTGTGGTAAGAATACTCGTCTCACTGCCGTTAAGGAAACAGTAAGTGTTTAACTCTGTTTTTAATTGCTAATTAATAACTCCCTCTGGGTAGACAAAGTAAATACACGACCCAACAAAAGAATTTCATTTCAGCAAATATGAGAAAAATCAATAGGGATTCATTAAGTAGAGACGGCATGCTCGTCTCTCTTCATTTACCCACACACGCATACGAAAATCCTAGCTTTAAAACTGGTATTTAAACAAAGACTACATCTTTTATTCAACCAAGGATTAGCCCTCCCAGCCACCAGGACATCATAAGATTCACTAATTCCTAAAAGAACAATGTAGTCGACTTTGTCTATCTTTCTCTCAGTTGTGCTCATTATATAAAGCAATCGCCAAATCTGGGGATTTAGAAGTAAAGCCAGAACTGATCATCTCCCGGATCTTATACATGCTGCCACTTCGGTATAGCTCGGTATTAGAGGGAGGGATCGAAAATAGAAGTATTAAATTCAACTTTAGTATAACTATGTGAGCCGTGGGACCAACAGCCACACTCTAAAAAATAATACCCCGGCTCAACTTAAAAAAATTAAGGTAACAATTTGCATGGGTCTTTTTAAGTAATTCCAACTCAGCTATGATTTGAGTAAATCCCACTTGACTTTTAAAGTTAGACCAACTCAATTAGTTAAGTACAACCAACTTGATTTGCTTTGTCCTCTACTAGCTTAATTAAGTTTGATCAACTAGTGCTATTAAGTTTTCAAATTACTTTTTTTTACTTTATTTCAGTTATGCCAACTTATTTATTTTACGTTCATCAATCATGATTCTTGTGCTGGTTGGACCGGACATCAGGCACCTTTTCATCACTTCATTGATAATGCCACCATCCTGGTGTGAGAAAGTCAGACTCAATGTTAGCACTTAAATCATCAAATTTAAAAACAAGAGGAAAACAAACTGCATGGGAGGTGAATTGGTGAGTGCTACAAAAATATTTAATTACGCAATTTATGGTACCATGTACATTGGTGTGCAATAGGCAAAAAATAGGCAAAATAGTTACATAACCTTGATTCATATTTAATCAGTACGGCCTAGTTTGAGAGTTTGATCTGAGTTTCGAGAGACTCCGTTTCTAAGTCGGGCACAAAATGGCACAATCTGGTCACAATCTTTCTTGCATTGCTGCTAAATGGTACTATAAAGGTTTGTGATGATATTTTAGGTGAAAAATAGACACTGTAGGTACATAATCTTTATCCATATTTGATCGGCACTGCCTAGTTTGAGATGCTGGTGGGCTACTGCGACCTCTACTGGCAGTAAATGTCACGTACAGCACCTATAAATGAACGGAGTCCTTGATAAGGCGAGGGACATTGTGTTTGAAAACTTCCATTTTAAAATGTACAGTATAAATCTAGCATATCTTTTCAGAGTGAGCCTTATTTTAATTGTATCTCTCCATACAGGACTGTGGAATAACATTTGAGACACAGCTTTCCAGCATAATAAAATGGACTGCCCTTATGCAGTCACAGTCATTACTGTATGTTAGTAATAAATGGCAGTGACCTTTTCCTTTAGTAAATGACTGGGCCAAAACAACACAAGATAAAAACAGCAGACAAAGCTGAGGGGAATCTTAATGTTAGCATTTTTGTTGTTTTGGCCATTTGTGTTTAGCACCCTGCATATAAATTCAGCCCACAACGTGACAGCCTTTACATCTCTAATACCCATTTTCATTCAGATCACAGCTAACATCCACATTGACAATACACTCTTTGGTGAGTAATGGCATGCAATGGGCTCGACATCAATTTTGAGCTCTTTGGTATTTTTCTCGGTTCACCCCGGGCCCTGGAAGAGACAAGCAACAGTGGAACCTATTAACATGAGAATGATTAATGTGGCCAGATGATCCCTGTACTGTAAATCATTCTTAAAAGTTGATGCACAGGACGCTGTGTAATTACATGATCACAAATGACCCTGGCAAAATAGTCATAGGAGTGCGCTGGAAATGGTATTTAATGCTGATTTATGGTGGCTGTGTTATGTGTGCTCATCTTACTCCTGAATGATGTGTGAGACTTTGGGATTTGGGGACTTTTGTACCAGGAAACCCCGTTTCTATTAGTCATGCTGGGAAAATACAGCTCAAATCGAAAATGACCAATATTTCATAGGAGCTGGCTGTGGACTTTTGTTAAATGAGAATGTCTTAAAATAAAAATGGTAACTACAACACATAACTGCTAATTATTTCCTAGCCAAGTGTGGCCTTATTAGCTAGCTGTCACACAGTACCTCATATTTTACATCTGCTGATTTATGTTATAGCCACATATACCATTCATCAAATGGTGGCAACTTTTCCAAGCCACTGTAGCCAAAGGGCAAAGGCCTCCATATGACTGTTGTACAGTATTTCACAGTTACACTAGGGCTGCAACTAAAGACTATTTTCATTATCGATTCATCTGTCTATCATTTGTGGTACAGTAATGTGTGCATGTATGCCCCTGCTGCAAAAAAAGTTTGGAAACACCCCTGCCTCAAATGTCTTTTAACCCAAAGATATTTAGTTTACGGTCATAGAGAACCAAAGAATCCAGAAAGTTACTTTTTTTTTTCTACAAAAAATGACTCAAAATGATTCACTGGTAATCAAAATAGTCGGCAATTAATTTAACAGTTGACAACTAATTTGATCAAGCTGTCTCTAATCCTGGGCAGCATCCTCTGAAGGACATGAGGTGGGGTCCTTCATAAATCCTCAAGGCCATGCTGACCCCGTGCCTCCTCCGAAAATGACACCGTCTAGCCTGACAGACTGAAACTAATGATGCATTTTAGCGGCCCCTCATCAACTCATAATGTCAAATATGTAAATGTTTATGAGCAGCGTCACTGTGAAACAAGGGCATGGTACCTGAGTGTACAGTAAGAGTTGTACAGTGTGACATTTCACTTAGACTTCCATTTCCTGTAATGATTTGTGATTAACTACACTTCAGCACTGTTAACAAGAACAAAACTGGAGTTTAACACTTCCATTATCTACACTTGGCACTTGCTTTTTCATTGGCCCGGTTCAAGGGGTATAAAACCAGTGATCAGTGATCACATGAGTGCAAATACCTGGTAAGTGGAACACATTCACATTCCCAACTTTATGAGTAGAAGGGAATTGCCTGACCGCTTCATTAACTGGCTGGTGCTCAGTGGATTATGACGTACTGAGGGCTGCAAAGGAACATGTGTCTTCCAAATTTGGAAATCAGGAGGGTACATTTCTTTTAACATGAATTGGGACAGATTTCTTGAAGTATTTTGATTTGGTCTAGAAATGCAGACCTTAGAGGACCCTGAATTAGGACATAAGCAAGAGTCACAAATGTCCTACAAATAGATATTTAGAGGTGCAATCATTTATGTATAAGGAAAAGAGCAGTGGTCCGAGCACATACCCAAGGGGGGCGCCACTAATGATTATTACATGTGAGGCTGAGAAAACTCACATCTGCTCCCTTGAAGGGGACCTGTCATCCTCATTTCCAGCTCTATATTTTTATTCTGGGACTCCACTAGAGTAGCTTAGCATGAGTCACAGTTAAAATAAAATCATTATTCATCTTATGTGAGCCCTATGAGGTTCATTCTCAGACTAAACCAGCTGCACAATTAAATCAATTTATCTCTACTGAAGTTAACTGAGGGCTAAACTGGAAGCTAACATTCAGTCACACAATGTGGAAGAATATCCGGTAGCTCAGGCACGGAAGTTGGCTTTAGCCACTAAGCAGCTCTCATAGAAATGAACGGAGGCCTGATTCCAATGCTGCATCTTGTCCTCCTTTACACTTCCACGGTTTACACTTCTAGTCCAGGACTGCCAGGTGCTCCGCTGTGGAGCTGTGAGTTCAGACAGGAGTCCACAAATAAGACGGCTAGCTGCACAACTGATTGAGCTAAATAGCAGTAATGGTAGCTACAGTAAACAGTGGTCAAAAGTGTTAGCAACAAGGAAAGCTATCTGTCCATCAGGGGACTGCATAAATCATAGAGAATTGAGGCAGAGCAGCCGGAGGACCAAAATAAATTTAACTTTTCCTTGCAAATGAAAAAGCACTTTCTCTGAGACATACTGAACAACCTCCCAAAACTTGAAGAATAGTTTTGAGTGGCGCATGCTGTACCTGGAGCAGATGACCGTATAAAGAAATCCGTGACAAGCCGATGTCAACTCGCCACAAAAATAGAAAAAACATCAGAAGATAACATGAGATTTTGTGATTTTTCACAAACACGGGAAGAGACAAAACTGGCGAAGACCAGCAAACTAAGAGACAGACCTATTGACTGACTAACAGATTGGCAGACAGACATAGTGACAGAAAAACTCAAAGAAATGGAGACAGAAAAATCAAAGTGACTTGCTGACAGAAAGCCAGACAAACTCAAATGACTGACAGGCTGTGAAACGGGCAGGAGGACTTCTGCTAAAAGTATTTAATAGAACTGAACTGATAGGATACAGGTTCTCTCTGGATATATGTGGATGCGTGGAAGCTCTGATAACCAGCTGGTCAGCTTCAACTTCATCAGCGCCTCAAAAGTTGTGAGGGAGAGCGAATAAAGGAACTGTTCTGCCTATTCTCATTCAACTCTAGATTGAGCTGTTTATCAGAGGGAAGTGGTGAATCTCTTGGCAGAGTGACAGAAGAAGAGAGTGAAAGTAAGAAGCTGAATGAATAAGTGCTATTGTCATATGTCAAGCTTGCCTGGGTTCTTTTTGCCTGTTTTTGAAGATGCAACAGAGCTACTGAGTTAACCACTGTATCAAAAACTGACATTTCTGACAGGGACATGAAGCTACTTAAAGCTTTTATCACACAATTACTTCAGTGTGAGGTGATATTTAGTACAGTGCTGCTGAAACTGGCCTTTGCAGTGTGGCTGCACTTAATCTGAGTGCTGCTTAAACACTTCCTTATCTTGTCCAGGTGTAAAATCAAGTGGAAGTAATGAGGGCTGCATATTTGGTGGCACATATAAATGAACTAGTGATTAGGACTGTAATAAAATGCGAGCAAGGCTTAAGTCCTGTGCAATCTTGATATAACTCAACTATTATAATAGCATAAATAATCATGTTGTACCCATTTGATTCTCTAGGATGGGGTCAAGTTCTGAATTTGACCCTTAAAGGCATAGTTTAGATTTCTTTTTTGGAAGTGAGGTACTTATCAATGTGAACAGGGTCAGCTGCAAAATGTATTTTAACCACTTAAATAAAGGTCCACCCAAAAAAATCTAGAGTTTGAGTGTATGCTACGTTTAGAAGATTTCACCACTTCACCTTGCTGTGAGACAGCCTCTTCTAACAGGAAACTGCTGTAATACAAGCCAAATATGGTTCTCTCCGAGACAACCAGACTTCATAAGCAAAATCAGCAATTTTACCTTGCACAACACAGTAGTTTCTGCATTTACCAGTTCCTTCATCTGTTAGTTTATTTGTGTTATTGTGTAACCTCAGTGTTTTAAAAGGTTAATTAGGATTCACGGAAGTCACACAATAATGCAAATAAACTCATCAATCAAGGCAGTGGTAGTCCAGAAGCACCCACGCTCTGTACGGTAAAATTAGTCTTTTTGTCTATGGAGTTTGGTTGGTTTGGAGAGAGCGATATTTGGCTTACATTAACAGTCGGATCCCATCAGTAAAGGCTGTGACAAAGTACAGCAGAGAAAATATTCTAAATATAGCATTCACTTAAACTGATATCAGAGGTTGCCATGACAACACTGTCTATCAACTCCACTTCAAATAATCCAAACTGTCCCTTTAAAAGTAGCTCTATTTACCATAACAGCAGTTCAAAGGACTTACCATGTGTTGAAATATCCAAAAGAATATTGTTCAAATTATATCAGGTATAAAAATTACTCCTTGCTTGCTTCTCTTTTTTTTTTTTTTTT
>JAJHUR010117571.1:1362-12348 GCA_027495735.1 Lutjanus campechanus | reverse complement strand
TTATAAACTAATATCTAAACTACATGTTTGCACATTTATTCTAGCATATATTTGATCAAAAATATCTAGTCAACAAATTTCAACAATTATTTTGGAATATATGTCATAAACAAATATCTAGACTAAATGGTTGAGCATTTATTCTGAAATATATGTTCTAAACAAATATCCAGACTACATATTTGCACATTTATTCTGACATACATGTAAAGAAAAAATATCTAAACTACATATTCCAACAATTTTTTGGAATATATGTCAAATACAAATATCTAGACCACTTACTTTATCGCATATTTTGAAATATATTTCAGAAGCAAATATCTGTCTTACATGTTTGGACATGTATTTCAGAATGTAAGTTTAAAGCATAGATTGCAATGTACTGTACATATATCATAAAATATTTTGGCAAATATGTCACATATATGTACATACATGGCCATATATCTGATTTCTGTATGGGAATTTATGCTGTGAAAAGTGTGACGTTTGAGCCTCTGGCAGCTCACAACGGACTTAATTGACTCAAAATGCGCTGCGCTGGGCACGAATGGCCCGCACTCCTGCTCAAATGTGACCAATCCCACTAAGTAGAGCAGAGAGCTGCATAGGGCCAGGTTTGGCATGGAGGAGATGATTTTAGGAGACTATTTATGCTGTGAAAAGTGTGACGTTTGAGCCTCTGGCAGCTCACAACGGGCTTAATTCACTCAAAATGCGCTCCGCTAGTCCCTGACAGCCCCGCTTCTGCTCAAATGTGACCAATCCCACCAACTAGAGCAGAGAGCTGCATAGGGCCAGGTTTGCCATGGAGGAGATGATTTTTGGAGGCTAGTTGTGCTATGCCTTTAGTTGTGACTTCTGAGCCTCTGGCAGTTCAGAGGGGGCTTCATTCACTCAACGTGCGCTGCGCTGTGGGCCCCAATGGGACCCCGGCTCCTGCTCTCACATGTGACCAACTGCCACCAAGCAGAGCAGAGAAGCTGCATAGGGCCAGCTTTGCCGCAGGGGGAGATAATTTTTGGAGGCTAGTTGTGCTATGCCTTTAGTTGTGACTTCTGAGCCTCTGGCAGTTCAGAGGGGGCTTCATTCACTCAACGTGCGCTGCGCTGTGGGCCCCAATGGGACCCCGGCTCCTGCTCTCACATGTGACCAACTGCCACCAAGCAGAGCAGAGAAGCTGCATAGGGCCAGCTTTGCCGCAGGGGGAGATAATTTTTGGAGGCTAGTTGTGCTATGCCTTTAGTTGTGACTTCTGAGCCTCTGGCAGTTCAGAGGGGGCTTCATTCACTCAACGTGCGCTGCGCTGTGGGCCCCAATGGGACCCCGGCTCCTGCTCTCACCTGTGACCAACTGCCACCAAGCAGAGCAGAGAAGCTGCATAGGGCCAGCTTTGCCGCGGGGGGAGATGATTTTTGGAAGCTAGTTTTGCTCTGCCTTTAGTTGTTACTTCTGAGCCTCTGGCAGCTCAGAGGGGGCTTCATTCACTCAACATGTGCTGCGCTGCGGGCCCCGGCGGGACCCCGGCTCCTGCTTTCACATGTGATCAACTGCCACCAAGCAGAGCAGAGAAGCTGCATGGGGCCAGCTTTGCTGCGGGGGGAGATGATTTTTGGAGGCTAGTTGTGCTCTGCCTTTAGTTGTGACTTCTATGTCTCTGGCAGCTCAGAGGGGGCTTCATTCTGCCTTTTGAGCCCCTGGCGCCCACAAATAGCTTAATTCACTGAAATGCGCTCCCAGCCAGCACACTCATGTGGGGCCTAGATGGATTCCACCAGGGCTGATAAGTGGGGCCCAGATTGGCTGCCCAACTGGGGCCCAGCTAATTTTGTCCTCAGTTTCCATGGAGGCCCCACATGTGTTAGCCCTAATGGGTTGATGATGGGCCCCTGTTGGGCTTCATCTAAGTCCCACATGGGCAGAGCAGGTTTTCCCCACTAGGGGACCACAGAAATTCTCTTACATGGGTTGATGAAGGGCCCCTGTTGGGCTTCATACAGGTCCCACATGGGCAGAGCTGGTTTTACCCACTAGGGGCCCACAGAACTTCTCTTACATGGGTTGATGAAGGGCCCCTGTTGGGCTTCATCCAGGTCCCACATGGGCAGAGCTGGTTTTACCTACTAGGGGCCCACAGAACTTCTCTTACATGGGTTGATGAAGGGCCCCTGTTGGGCTTCATACAGGTCCCATATCGGCAAAACCAGCATCTCCCATGTGGGGCCTATGGAGTTCATGGGCTGATGATGGGACCCAACTAGGTAGTGCTCCTGTGGGCCACAGCAGATGCATATGGGCTAAATTACATTACATTATACCCAATTAAATACATTTAGCTTACTAAAGAAGAGCGTATAAAAATAAACTAAAATGTAATTTATGTATTTAATGAACAGACCATCGATACTTTCTTCAATATAGCAGCACTGGTATTGAATATGATACATCACAAAATCTAACTGAAGAGTAAAAGAATGAGATTAGAAGAATATAAAGCTAAACATGTAGAATTTATTTTTATCCACAGACTGAGTCATGATGACACCAACTGTCAAATTTGTTTTACAGTTTCAAGTGAGAAGCTAACAAGTTTCAAGCGAGAAGCCAAAATCAATCACCAAACTTCATGCAACTCGATACATAAAAGTCACATTGAAATTTAGGTCCTAACATTTCACAAATACACAACCATTATAAACTCAAAGTTTCTCCAAAAAAGATAATGGTTATTGAACAGAGATTGATCAAAAACTATCGAAACATGGAATATTACATCAATATATGAAGCCAGGGTAAATCACACACACAACTTCAAATACAGTTTTTGTGGTGGGTGTCTTTAATTGTCTTTCCCAAAATTTTTAAGGTGCTATTCTCATAGAGAAAAAATAAGAGTCCGAGTCTGTCTGGTTATTACAAAAAATGAACTGATATTGCTCAAAGCAAATAAAAAAAAGGAATCCAGTACTGTTCCTGTATAACTACGGCCAAAAATGCAGCACAACTATGGTATAAACACAGCATAAATACGGCAGTGGCTCTCGAATTCACAGGTAATGAGCTCTGGTGGCCCACAGGTTACGTTTTCATTCCACCAGCATCTGAAATCGTCAACAGCAATAGATATTCCCTGCAACGCAGCGTGTGATGCTGTGCTTCTGTTCGTTTTCTGGAGTATCCTGATCCCTCCACAATCACATGACTCAGAAAGAAACGGGAAAATTATGCCCCCTGCTGTCGAACATTGATATCTACAGCGGTACTACTGAAGCAGAAAATTGTATTTTCTGTGGCTTTATGTTTTACATACAAATTTGAATTTCAGCATTTACCACCTGGTTACATATATGAGACTTGTGTTTACTTTTTAAAGTTGAAATAGAGTCTCTAGATTCATGTATGCCAGAGCAAATGTTATAATGGCACACTGACCCTGATCAAGACACACGTTTTAATATATTCAGTAATTCGGCCGAGTCCTCTCAAGCTGTAGGAGTAGCGAATCGAAATTTGGGTGGAAAAATGAACAATAGAAACACACAGCATAGCAGTAGTGCCACGGGGCAACGCCACAAGACATGTTTCTCAACAGCTACTAATAATAAAGATGCTGTTTTGAACCAGCAAAACAAACATTTCACAACTCTTGAAATAAAAAATATTTATAGTGCAGTGTATAGTCAGATCATCCTATCGTCATCCAGTGACGTCACCAATGGCCGATGCTATTGTCCGGGGGTGGGGGTGGAGGGGGGAATCTGAGTGTGGTCGAGAGAGAGCAGCTGTCCTATCGGTTCCAATGACCCTTTAAATAGAAGAAAAAACAAGATGAAGACACACCTTGCCACATTTATTAGTGATTTGAGATTGCTGATTACTGTGATCTACAGGGTACCTCAATGGTTCTCCAAATTAAATACAAGACTTTTATGGACCTGTTAATACCACTTTCAATGAAATGTACTGCCAAGATATACTGTCAAAAATATTAAGATGTATTGTAAATCAGTATAGATTTTAAGCCTCAGAAAATCATTATTTCCTAAATATTTATACTCAGTCATATTGCCTGGGATAATCTTAACTCAAACTCTGAGACTGAAATTCTGAAGTTAAAAAACAACAGCAACAAAACCTCAGCTAAATTCAAGCCATATGAATCAATCACAGCTAAATTGTCATGAAATTAAAATCCAAAATGGCAACAAAAAAAAGTCAACAAGAAGAAAAAAAGGTAAACCATCTAGCATGGTTAATATTTATTGCACATTTATACAATTAAATGCAAAAACAATGTACTTTTCAAAATTAGGCTATTAAAAAATTTAATAAATTGGGTGCGCCCACAGTAGCTCACCTGGTGGCACATGCTGCACATGCCGCTGGGGCGGAGTCCTTACTGCAATGGCCAGGGCCCTCTGCTGCATGTCACCTCCCCTCTCTCCGCCCTGCCTATCCTGTCTGTCTCCACTGAGACTACCAGAAATTAAGTGAAAAATCACAAAAAAAAAAACAAAAAACCACAAAGTAATAAATTAAAGTGATTCTCATCTTTCGGATATCATTCTGTTAACAAACATCATTTCTAATCATAAATATAAAACATTCCTTATTTGTTAATATATTTTTAACCCTTTAAATGCCAGGTATCTGTCTTAATGCCAAAATTCATGCCATGATCATGAACACAGCAAATACTATCAAAAAATAAAAAGTGAAGAGTGCAAAAAAAGCACCTAACCATGCTAATGTTATGGCTCAATAGTGTCTAAACATTTGTAAAGACAGTATGCATATCTTCAGACTTAGGTTTGCTCTCCACCACATACTCTCATGGCACGGTTTCCTCCCCTGTCCCTGGCACCAATGAACCATTTAGACACAGCCTTTTCAGCATCCTTCCTTGTAATTTCCTTAGTGAGGGAGTTTTTTTCCAAACTGCCTGTAAGTAACATCCAGAAAGAGCATAAGAGTGAGATACAATTCCACATTTGAGCATTTATTCAAAGGCAAGGCAAGGCAAGGCAAGTTTATTTGTATAGCACATTTCAGCAACAAGGCAATTCAAGGTGCTTCACACAGGACATTGAAATACAACAACAGGGGAAAAAGACACATTTAAAACATTATAAAAGAAGCAGTTAAAAGGTGATTAAAAACAGCAAATAAGAAAACAACACATAAAACCCAAAAATATAAAAACACACACATATTAACATAAGAGGTGCAGTGTAGAGTTTCGAAGGAAAATATGAAATTTGAAAAGTCAAAGGCAGCAGTGAACAGGTGAGTCTTTAACCTTGACTTAAAAGAACTCAGACTCTCAGCAGACCTGATATTTTCTGATAGTTTGTTCCAGATGTACGGAGCATAGAAACTGAACGCTGATTCCCCATGTTTTGTTCTGACTTTTGGAACACAGAGCAGACCTGCACCAGACGACCTGAGTGACCTGGATGGTTCATACTGGATTAGAAGCTCTCTGATGTATTTTGGACCTAACCCATTCAGTGCTTTATATGCTAGCAAGAGAATTTTAAAGTCTATTTTCTGAGAGACAGGGAGCCAGTGTAGAGACCTCAGAACTGGAGTGATGTGGTCCACTCTCTTGGTCTTAGTGAGGACTCGAGCAGCAGCGTTCTGGATCAGCTGCAGTTATCTGATTGACTTTTTCGGCAGACCAGAGAAGATACTGTTACAGTAGTCAACTCGACTAAAGATAAATGCATGGACAAGTTTTTCAAGGTCCTGCTGCGACATCAGTCCCTTAATCCTAGAAATATTCTTGAGGTGATAGTAAGCTGACTTTGTAATTGTTTGTATGTGCTTTTTAAAATTCAGGTCTGAATCCATGACAACACCCAGATTCCTGGCCTGGTCTGAGGTTTTAAACTGAAGTGACTGGAGCTGCATGCTGATTTTAAGATGTTCCTCCTTGGGTCCAAAAACAACTACCTCAGTTTTTTCTCTGTTTAACTGAAGAAAATTATGGCACATCCTAGGGCTGGGCGATAAATCGATTTTATCGATTAATTCGAATTTGTCCTTAATGTCGATTTGTTTTAATGAAAATCGATTTTCTCACCAACATCCGCCACCAACGCCTGCCTGCTGGGCTCCTGTAGTTCAGAGAGCATGGAGTGCGCACCCCCCTCCCCCCCGCGCTTGATACACAAACAACATGCCGGCTAGCGGTGCAGATCTCACTCCGAAGAAAGGAAACGTATCTTCTAGTGGTGCAACAGATCGCAGTGAATACATGTTTCGTACGGTTCGCCTTCCACGGTTCGGCACGCACGTAATCCGTGGTCTACGTGTGAGCAACATAGTTTTACTGTCACTGTTACTTTTGTATTTAAGTTATAATACCCGAAATCTCAATGCAGAGTTGCGGTGAAAACACACATGCTGCTGCTGCAGCGCATCTCTGAGAACAGAGACTGATTTAAAATCTGTCACATCGCCTTGAGTGAAATCAAGGCTATGACTTTTTTCACTGATGTAACTATGCTGTCGTCAAAGAAACATCATAACACTGTGATAATTATTGAAACTTTGGAGATATCAGCTGTCTTAACTACACAGCTCGTCTCTGTTTACCGGTGCAGTGGAGCTCTGTCTCATGCTGTCTGTGACACTGTGTGTCTGTGCTGATTGGTTACCTGTAACTTCTAACCAATCAGATGTGCTGTAGGCGGGACACTGAGCCAGAGCGTAGTTGTGTATTACACTGTGCAGTGTATAATGATCTAATGTATGTATATACATAGAACAGTAGCCTACTGTATAAGTTTGAAGATTTTAATCTTATTACCATTATCATTACTATTATCATTATTATTACATTACATAACTATGGTGATAATTACAGGCAGATACAGATCAAAGCCAAGTGCATTTTTAAAATAATTTAACCCTAACTCCACCATTTTTTTCTTTTTTGCTGATCCGAAAAATGATCCGATCCATGACTTAAAACCGTGATACAATGATACGAAACTTGTTTTGAACAATTTCTTTGTCATCTGCAAATTCATTTTAGGTAGGGGGTGAAAAAAATCAATTTAAATCGTGAATCGGGATTTTTTTGTGAAAAAATCAGAGTTTTTTTTTAGGCCATATCGCCCAGCCCTAGCACATCCATTCAGATATTTGCTCCATGCATTTACCCAGTGCTTGTATGGGGCTATGGTCACCTGGGGACATTGATATGTAGAGCTGTGTGTCATCTGCATAGTTATGGTAATCTATTTTGTTTTTTTTCTATGATCTGGGCAAGTGGAAGCATGTAGATATTGAACAGAAGGGGCCCCAGGATGGAGCCTTGGGGGACTCCACAAGTAATTTTGGTCTGCTCAGATATAAAGTTACCTATTGACACAAAATAATGCCTGCCCTTTTAAGTAGGATGCACACCAATCAAGAACTGTGCCAGATAGTCCCACCCAATTTTCCAGTCGATCAAGTAATATATCATGGTCGACTGTGTCGAATGCAGCACTGAGGTCCAATAACACTAAGACTGAAGATCTGCCATGATCTGTTTAAGCAAATGTCATTAAATACTTTGACCAGAGCTGTCTCAGTGCTGTGATGTGGTCTAAAACCTGACTGAAAGACGTTAAAGCAGCTGTTGGGTGTTAAGAAGTAATTTAGCTGTTGGAACACAGCCTTTTCAATGATTTTACCTAAAAAGGGAAGATTTGATATTGGCCTGTAGTTGTTCATTGAAGTCTTTTCTAGAGTGTTCTTTTTTAAGAGCGGCTTAATAACAGCTGTTTTCAAGGTCTGTGGGAAGACTCCTGAGCTTAGAGACATGTTTACAATCTGTAACAGATCAGATACCATGACCTGTGAAGCTTTTTTGAAAAAATCTGTGGGTAAAACATCCAGTACGAAGAGCTCAGTTGGTGTAGAATGTCCACCAGATTTTTGTCATTGATTGGATTAAACTGCGTCATGGTGTTTAAATGGTTTTTAGACAGACACAGCACAGATCCTGAACCTGGTGTTGAGGAATTCACGGCCTGTCTAATATTCTGAATTTTCTCTGTAAAGAACAAAGCAAAGTCATTGCAGGCCCTGGCAGAGTGAAGTTCAGGTGCTATTGACACCGGGGGGTTTGTTAGTCTCTCAACAGTAGAAAACAGTGCTCGAGCATTATTTTTGTTTCTGGTGATAATGTTTGAGAAGAAAGACTGCCTTGCATTCCTCAGCTGTAGATTATAAGTGTGAATTTTCTCTTTATAGATGTCAAAATGAATCTGGAGATTTGATTTTCGCCACCTGCGTTCAGCTTTCCGACACTCTTTTTTCTTTTTTCACTGCCATGGCATTTCTCCATGGAGATCTTTTCTTGCTAGAGACAACCTTCAACTTAATTGGAGCAATGGCATCTATCACATTTAACATTTTAGAATTCAAGCTGTGCACTAGCTCATTGACTGAACCACAAGGCAGGGTTGCTGTAGAAGAAAAAAGTGCATTAAACATTTCACTGGTGTTTTCAGTAATACATCGCTTCTTGATAACTTCTCTCTGATTACTCGTGTGCACAGAGATAGAACTCTCAAAGAAGACACAACAGTGATCAGACAGGGCCACATCGCTCACAACAACCTTGTGTATGTTTAGACCCTTGGAGATAAGCAGGTCCAGAGTGTGCCCCCTGTTATGTGTGGGTTTTGACACATGCTGACTCAGCCCAAAGCTGTCAAGAGTACAGTACAGTTCTTTAGCCCCTCTGTCTTGGGGGTTGTCAACATGGATGTTAAAATCACCAACAATGATTATACAGTCATATTCAGTACAGATTATGGACAGCAGTTAAAGTCTGCACAGTATTTAGGTGGCCTGTAGACATTTACTAATATGGCTCGAGGGGAGGACTTCAGCTGAAGAGCCACATATTCAAAAGTAGAAAAATTACTGAAAGATAATTTTTTAAATTGGAAAGGGTTTTTGAATAAAACTGCCACTCCACCTCCTCTCCGATTCACTCTGGCCTCACTAATAAAACTGTAGTTGGGAGGGGTTGTTTCAACGAGAACAGCTGTGCTGTTGTTTTGATCCAACCAAGTTTCAGTTAAAAACATAAAATCAAGGTTGTGTTCTGTGATAAAATCATTGATTAAAAATGTTTTTCCAGCCAACGATCTGATGTTCAGAAGAGCAAGTCTTAGTGTCATAGGAACGTCCTCTATAATTGTTGGGACAGACAGTGATTCACAGGGAATGCTTTTTAAGTTTAACAATCTAGTGCCATTACTTTTGTGCCCCCAGTTCCTCAGCACATTCACCTTTGTTCTTTTATGACTAATCAAGACAGGAATTTTGTAAACTGATAGCATACAGGGCCCGGGCTTGGCCTGGGACGACTCATGACTGTTGGTAATTTTGCAGACTGGACCCAGAACACATCAGTTTGTACTTGTAACACAGGCAGCCTTATCATCCTTATCAGGTCGAGGAGACAGTACAGGATGCTTCCTCGAAGGGATGGGTGGGGGCGGGGGCTGGGCGATGAGTCTTTGGGGCCTGTGTTGGAGGTGGTGGTGGTCGATGTGGGGTGCTTATAGGAGAGAAGATAGTAGAGGGACGGGGGGTACATCTTAGTCCAGCATTGACCAGCTCCTTCATCTGGTCAGTGAACTCCAGGTGGGGTGAGGAGGGAGAGAGGGAGGGTAAGGAGGAGAGAGACCTGGTGGGGGTTTCAGGGGGTGAGGCAGGTGGACCGTCGAAGGTGCTGTGGTTGTTAAGGGGGATGGAGGCCTGTGGAGACAACTCCTCTTCTTGACTCTGACACCTCTTTGGCTCAGAGCACTCCTTAGGTGGGGGTGAATGTTGCTCTCCCTCTGGGTTTTTAATCTGCTGTGTTTTGTCTTCCCCCCTGGCTGGCTCCTGTTGTTTAAAGTTCTTGGCAGAGGCGACTGATGGGTGACGCAGGAAGTGAAATAGATTAGAGGCCAACAATTTTACTCCTGTCTTGTTCAGGAAAAGTCCATTCCCTTTGAAAAGGTGTCTTCGCTCCCAAAAGATGTGGAAATGTTCAATAAAATTCACTGGATAGGCAGTACATGCAGTAGTACTCTGCATATCTGACTGGTGGTATAGGTCCACTGATAAACACATCTGCTTTCACAGAGCTCACTGTATTCAACAACTCGGTGAAGTCCTGTTTTAACACTTCAGACTGTTGTTTAGCAACATCATTCCACCCTACGTGTATTATGATGTTCCTCACAGTTGGGTGTTCAGCCACGATACTCAGAATCCTTTCCGTCATGTTGGAGACCACATCCTTGGGGAAGCAGATCACTTTGGTGTTTTTACTGCACACCCTGTGTAAGTCTCTAATAGCATTGTCACCCACAATCAAAGTTTGAGGCCCAGGCTTTAGCTGTCCCTGTAGCCTTTTACTGTTCAATATGAGAGGCCCTTTGAGAGATAATTCATACTTGGTTTCACACACAATATCAAAATCTCACATGTACACCACTATACTCTCACACAAACACTACTATACCCTCCTACATGCACAATCATACTCTCACACACACAGTATTGTCTGGGCCATAAATCATAATCACTTGGACACACAGCAGTACTCTCTTAAAAACACTATCATACTCTCTTAAAAACACTATCATACTCTCACACATACACCATCATACTCTCTGTAGTAGTGTATGCAAGATAGATCAGTGGTGTGAATGAGAAAGAATGATATTGTTTGCATGACAGAAACTGTAGACTATGTGAGAGAGTATAGCACTGTGTGTGAAAGAAAGATAGTGTAAGTGAGAGATAATGTGTGTGTGTGTGAATGAGTATGATAAAGTGTGCATGAGACACTATGATTGTGTATGTAAGACTCAATGAGTGTGACTGAGAAGGAATGGTAATGTATGTGAAAAGAAAATAGAGGCGTTTTTGACAAAAAATTATATGTGTGTTTAAGGGACAATGATTGTGTGTTTAAGA
>JAJHUR010117562.1:797-12058 GCA_027495735.1 Lutjanus campechanus | reverse complement strand
ATACTTCAAGATGAGGTTAATTCACTGCCAACTCAACCAATGAATTAGGCTAAACATTTTTTCTGTGCCTCCTCCACCCTTGCGACCGAAGCTTGAGCATCAAAAGGGCTTCATATAATTATTCCTGGCCCACAGGGATAATTTTACCTCTCTTCAAGTACAACCACTTAACCAGGCCTTAGTTATACACTCTGTTAATTGCACAAAGCTGCCAACCCAGAATGGGTTTAAATGTCCAACTTCTGTTTAGAGGCTATAAAATATTAATTAGCCCTAAGTGAAATAGGAAAAGAGAGCTAGCCTCCGGTCAAGTGCAAAGACCGTCTGTGCTGCATCAATTAAATCCAGTTTTGAAAAATGAAAGCAAATTCAACAAATTGTTTTTTCTCACCAAAAATTGCAAACCATTTTAAAATAAAAATGCTAAAATTAAGATCTTTTATATAGAAATCAAAATAAACAAAAAAAGGTTGTATTTGTATATGCATCATACACAACCTTCCACCCAAGGCTGCATGACATGGTAAAAAAAGAACACATATTATGATTATTTTGACAGATAGTATGATTGCAATATGATTCACAATTATTGGGAATGATCATTTTTGCAATACAATTTTCATTATCACTGAAAAAATACTATTAAAATCATGATTATGAGATTTTTGTCAGGGTCTGTGGCAAACAAACATCATGTCACACATTTTTCCTCTCTATAGCTTTTGTGATTTGGATATTACAATTTCAATAACATTTTGATTCATTGTGCAGCCCTACCTCTATATCTCTAGGCCCTCAGTCAGACAGGAAAGAAAGAATAAATCTGTCTTTAAAACTGTCAAACATCTTAATCCTAAAACCCTAAGGGAAGCGGGAGGGTTCTGTGTACCTTTAAGGAGTCCTTAATTTCTTTTCCCAATCACTTCAACATAAACAAAAGGCTGCTTTGGCAACAGACTTCACAATCTGACGTCAGTGGGCAGAATTATCCTGAAACAGGTAAAAGCTTGTCCCTCTCTGGGGAGACAGAGAGCGGGAGGAAACCAAACCCCAACTTCTCAAATCCTTCCTGCAAAGCTTAAAAACAGTAGTAAAGGACTAAAACCAGATTCCTGCACAGAAATATGATATTAGTGAGAAAATGGGCTGATCATTAATGCCCCTGATACCAGCAGACAGGGGGAAGGATCATTGTTACATCACAATTTTCATTTTCACAGGAAAAAAAAAAGAATAAAATAAAATTTAAATCATGATGTGAAATTTGTTGGTCTCCGTACCAAACAAACATCTTAAGCCCAGGGCATCTCTGTAGCACTACAGGTTAGAGCTGCAATGATTAAAGAATTATTCATCAACCATTGAATTAACCATTTTGATAATCGTAGAATCGTTTTGAGTCATTTTTTAATTAAAGAATGTCCAAATGCTGCTTTGGTTGCAATCTGGTAGCAACTGGATTTCTTTCATTGTGATGTTTGACAGTTGAACTAATCTTCCTGTTCAGCTCCATTAAAGTGTCCTTGCTGAACCTTGAGAGAAATTCAGCAGCATTATAAACTCTGAGCCATATTTATTTTTTTTTTAATGGTTTTATCTCCACAGCCCGGTCACTAGGTGTGTTACAGAGCAACAGCCAATATAAAGAAACAAACTCATCACGATTCCAGAGCTTGCAAAAACAAAGACACACACCCAGACTTCTGTCAGAGCACATAGCCTGTGTTTTATAATCTGCACACCAGGTTCATGGAGGCCGACACTGCCCTGCTGCTGACCTGAGCACAGCGGTTCATCTTCCTCTAATAAAGCGTTCAACATGCATGTATATCCCACTGATCCTCGAGCTTGTGAGCATTTCGAAAAATGTGCTTTCAAAAACAAACAAGGCTGCGCCAAGTCCCCATGGCACGCTGATAACGGCTTTACTGCTTCCTGCAGGTCAAGGGTCAGGGAGCAGACCACCCCATCATTATCAGGGGCGGGGAGGGGAGGGGAAGGTTAGGCAACAGGAGGTGTCAGCGAGGGATCATCTGTAGCTGTCGACATGGAGAGGAAAAACTGACAGGCGGGCTGGGGTCAGTGTCAGAGGGAACAAGGATCCTCTCTTCCTCTAAGTAGCACATGTTGTCCACACACATACAAACACAATTTTCAATACAGGGCTTTTAAATTGTAAAAAAGAATATCATCTCTCAGTGGCCATGTTAGTGGGCAACAGAGGATTTTGTACCTTACGGAGGAGTCTCAAACTTAAGTTATTTTTTCTAGTTGTTTCATGCCAATTTAAAGGCATAATATACAAAATTTTCCCCACAAACAGTCATAATCACACATAATTCCTTTCAATCATCACATATGACCTACTAGGAATGCATGGTGGTGGCTGTATCTGCAGAGACTCTGCCCCCTGCCTGTATTTCCTTGTTTTCAGAGGGTTTTTGCCGTGATTGAGACATTTTACCAACCCAAAACTTTCATATTTCTCATCCTGGGAATGAGACACTGGTGTGTTTATGAACAGTTTGGACTACCTTTAAACTACTCTTCAATTAAATACAAAACCACAATTCTATTTAAAAATATGCATTATATGTAGACCTGCAACAGTTTATTGATATTATATTAACTGAACAACTATTTTGATAATCAATTAATCAGTTTGAGTTAATTTGAATGAAAAAACAATTATTAATTCTCTTAATTCTCTGATTCCAGCTTCTTAAATGTTAATATTTTGGAAACACTGACATTTTTAATTTAATCAATTAATTAAGAAAATAATTGACAGATTAATTGATGCTAAATATACTCTTTAGTTGCAACTCTAATTGTATGCATGGGTTTCTGAAGGATTGCATGCTGCAGTTGGCTGATATTCCATGTTCAGAGAAGAAAATCTTGTTCAACAATATTTCTCTAACAGCAAACACAGTGGCAGAGCAGATTAGCAAGTTATCAAGTGACATTTATGAGTTACACGAAAAAGCTAGGTACTTGAGGAAAGTGCACACAAAACCGATAATGCTCAACTAGCCATTTTCATCAGGGGTAATATTGACAAATTTGAATTGACAGAAGAGCTGTTGAATTTGTGTCCAATGCAAATTGTTGTACTCTCTTTCTGTATTTAAACATTGAAGTGCCCCCCTCCCCTCTGAGATGACAATACCATCAGTGGCCCTAAGCCAATTTGAATCTGAGACCCCTGTTCTAAACATATCTAACATCACTCATATCTAATTCTGTATTTGATAATGCCAGTTTGCTCTGTTAAATTAGACTGAGCTTAGAAAGCTAGCTAACAACATGCCAACAAGCAGCTGCTTATTTAGGTTAAGTGCATGGACTCTATCTCAAGATACTGAAGAAGATATAAGACCCGTACTAAAGATAACAAGAAACATTTAAAACTCTTAGGGCAACTTAAATTAGTGTTTGATTAGGCCTATTGAGTATTTTTTGTCACAACCACAATTAAAAGGTTTGATTTCCTGAAACTAAAAAATTGTTTTATTTAGATTCACACTGACTGCCAGGATTTAAATTAATGTCTCACAGGTTTATTCCAGCATGTTTACAGACAGTCAAACCAGACTGTTTCTCTGCAGTTCGCTTGGATGAAGGCCATGACCCAAAATCTTCAGTCACCTCCTCGCTGTTAAGTTCGAACCGCCTGTTCACACCTGCCACAACAAATCTGACTGATGCCTAAAATGTCCCAGAGTTTGATCCAAACAATGCCTGGTGTGAACACGGTCACAGAAAAGATCACTTTTAATATCACATTACTGAAAACTGATGGGACAGCAGTGTTTTATACAGCCTCCCTCTTTTTCTGGACTGGTTGATGCACTTTAGTCGTGGACACATCAGTGTGCTATGAATGATGCATCCTTTTCAGGAGTGGAAACACTCACAGAAACACACACGCACATATTAAATCTAATATGAGAGGTGTAATTACATTTGGATCACCTAGCACAACAAATAAACTCTGACTGTACACATCACTAATATAGGGCTGGCAGTGTAATGATGTCAAGCATCTCATGTAACAGCAGCACAGTTTTAAAACAACTGCTAGCAATCATCAGCAATTAAACCAGTCAACAAACCTGTAAATGCATCTACAAGTGATTCATTCTAGCTGCGTAAAGTTTATTCTGATGCTGCAGAATTAGCAACATGTGCATTATTACAAGGCCTGTTTCCTCAAGATGTTTCAACAAATATCTTTACATCCATGTGCAGGTAAATATCTTTATGCAAAAATCAGACACCAGCAGAGAAAACATGTTTACATAAATGCATCCTGGACTGACAATGGGTATTCTGCATTTGTTGAATTCTCATTCTTTAGATCACTGTAACGTTTTGCGAAAACAACAAACAAACAATCAAACAAAAACAAAACAGTCACTTCTGTGTAGAAAACTGGCAGATGATTGGAATTGCGGAGATATATAAAATCTGCAATCTGCATTGTTTATTTCAGTTGTGATTTTGAGCTGTAACATTTAAGAAATGTTAAACAGTGGTCTGATCTGACATCTCAGCCTATATGCTTATTTTATGGACTATGTTGCTTTGCTAGCTTGTTTGATAATCCAAATCTACCCAACAGTGACATCTCACTGCTGTCTTTTTTAGTCTGTGGCCCAACAATTAAAAGGTCTCCCACCTAACATTAGTTAAAGTATAAAACGTGCATTTTAGATGAAAGATGATGAAAAAATAAACTTTGAAATGACCTGATCCTGCCACGGTCCCGTTTCTTCATACAAGGACATGCTTGAAAAGTATCACGGAGGAAGCGGTGAAGTCATTCTAACTTCACATTCAGACAGAATCAGACATTGCTGTGGTGTGCTGGGGTGTTAATTTGTGTTTAGAGCTTAACCGCTGTGAAACAATCAGGAAATAATGTTTTACTTCTCAGATTCACCAGCTTTCTACCAGTGCCGAGTGCTGCCTAAACCCATTCAATCTGAAGCTTGAACACACAGCTGTGCTGCCCGTGTCCGAGGAAGAAGACAGACTCATCATAATAACTCCTTGGGCTGCAGTAACTGAAGTATGCATGTTGTTTCCTGCAGAAACAGATTTTGTCTCAGGTGAAAAAGAAATGCTTTGACATTAAAGCTGGAAAAAAGAAAAATAGACTAGAAAGAAAATAAGGAAACAGGAGAAGAATAAGGAGCAACTGATCTGTCAGCCCAAGATGAGAGATTACTCTAATAGCACTACTAATACTATTACTGATAATGATAAGAAGAATAACAATTGCTATTATTATTGTCATTATTATTATTTCATCCAATTTACAAAAGAAAAGAAGATAATAATAACAACATGATGTATTTTGGGTGCATGTATGGAATTTCCTCCAAAATTCCACTTCACTGCCCGTATCGCAGAGTCAGGCCTGGACTGCAGTGTCATTCAACCATGTGGTGTTGACACAGGAGTCCCATCTCTGTGTCAACCACAGGCCAGTACCACAAAAGCTAACCCTGAAAATATGGAGAGAGTGTGTGTGTTTTTATCCGTGTGTGTGTGTATGCAAGGGTGGGTGAGGGACACATCAGCCAGCCGCCATCTGCAGCTTTCAAGGCAGCCAGATAGCAGATAATAGGTTAGGTAAACAGTCGAGGTCGAGTGGAAGTCAATTCAGCTCCACAGTTAACCATTTGCATCTCTGTCAGATATATGATATTATTTTTTGCCATTATTTGCCAGTGGGTGGCCAATCAACACTGAAACGTTTAACAAAGACACCACCCATGTTGAGTGTTCACACCTGCAGCAAAATTCAAATTACTAACACCTCATGAATATGCAGATTCAGACAGCTGCTACATGATGCCAGCAGGTGGTGAAGGTTCATTTGCATATACTGCCTTCAGCACTGTTAAATCCACGCCTGTGTTTTAGGTGCAAGACGGTCTGACACCGGAAGGTGTCCGACAACCTCACTGTACAAAAGGTGTTAAGAAGCTGTCGTATTGTTTATGTGGCTGCCTGCACACAGACCATGATCTTAAAATGATGCAGTACTTTCATTATCAATTAATTTGAATTCATTCATTCATTCATTTCACGATTATTATTATTTTCACAACACATTGTTTTGTATATTACATAAGAAAACACCGAAAAAAAGGCCATCACAGGTTTTCTTTATAACGGTGACAACAGTCCAAAAAGATACAATTCACCATCATATGACAACAAAGCCACTGCGAAGCCTCACATTTGAGTGGTTGGAACTCAATAATATTTGGCCTTTTTGCTTGAAAAATCACTGAAATAATTAACTAATTATTGAAATGTTTGCAGATTAATTTGCCGTTGATTGAGACCCAACAGTTCCCACCATGAGCAAGCACTAGGCAGCAGGCAAAGAGAAAAACATCCTTGATATCTGAGATTAGCACTGAAGCAAAATGCCAAATATTTGCCGTTTCTCTTTGAACAAACAACATAAAAAAATGAATATATTTAATTTACTGTGATCTAAAACAATCTATAAAAGTAATTGACTACAGAAGAGGAATAGAGTCATATCTGAAAAAATTGTGTGAATTAGGGCTACGTGTGAAGTGAGTCACAAATCTGAGAAAAAAATGTGAATTCAAAGAAAAAAGTCAGAATTCTGTCTTTAAACTCAAGAATCAATGGTAATTGTTGCCGCCCTCTCTGCAATGTAACATTGGAGTATAGGGCTGTACAACTGGTCGAAATATTATCAAAATTGCAATATGGTTAAGTGCAGGATCCAAATCGCAGAAGCTGCCATTGTTTGATAATCGAAAGATGTGTGACAAAACAGCATTAAAGCAAAGAACTGTAGTGCTACAGAGATGCTGACCTCCAAAGCTTGTTCTCCACATGTAAGAAAATACATTTGTTTGGTACAGACCCTAACAAATGTCACATCATTAATGATTTGTTTTTTTTCTGTGAAAATGATATGATACAAAAATGATCATTGTCACAAATCTTGAATCATATTGCAGTCACAGTATCTGTCACAATATATTTTTTTACCATATTGTGCAGCCACCATTAAGCCATTTGTACATTCTTAATAAACTGGGTCAAAGACTTAAAAGATGCATCATCCCAATTAGGCCAGTGATGTTGGAGATACCACAGATATAACTTCAGATATCACATTTTAATGACAGACATAGCTTGGTTCATGAAGCCTGGCTCACTTAACATAGAAATTCATCCCAACCTATTAACTCCAAAGACAGCCTCTTGGCATAAATAACAAGGTGGCAGCTCACTATGCAAACAGAGCTATTTGTGACTGTCTGTGGCCTATTTGTGACGTTCTGCTGGCAGTTTGATGATGGAAGTTAAGTTACCTCCACATCCTATTTGTGGCACCAGTTCCACATTTAGGACCTCATCCATTTTAGCTGAGCCCTTAACTGGACAGATCCGTACTGGGAGGAAACGGCTGACAACACAAGCTGAGTTGTGTTGGAGTGAAAACTGAAGCAAGGAGGAAGAAAAAAAAAAACATACTGCAGCTGAGCGGAGAAAAACAAAGAGACTTGAATGGGTGTGGTGCAGATGTAAGCTACTCTACAATTACATCCAATTTATTTTGCATGACCAGCTTGTTTCCCAAGTGCTACATAATGGGAGAAAGAGGAGGAGGGGGAGTAAATCTATTCCGTTGTCATAAACCTGTCCACATGTGGTGCGTGCGGCTCCACAGTTGAAGTCCTCTCTGCATCGGTGCAGATGCGTCTGGCAGAAATGCGCTGACTCCTTAGAGGTCATGATATAGATAACTGAGGTCTTCCAGCAATGCTGCGGCCAGTCGTGAGTCTATTTTGGGGCAAGTTGAATATAAGTGTAGGCTATGCTTAGGATCGTCTCGGAATGGAAGAGCCTTCTGTCTAGAAAGAGGGTCATGAGGGCTAAACACTGGAAATGTATCTGGGTTTCTGGGTTTGACTCAAATTACTGTTACAGGGCAACCTGGTATCATGACAAAGTCCGTTCCCAAGATTATTTGAATATCTGATCATTGCCGCAGCAGAAACTCTGCCTACAACAGAGAAGTCTAAGTCCTATAACAGAACCTTTCCAGACTTTGTTTTAGGATGTTTGTAGCAATTTTTTGGATTAATTGTTAAGTCCGTAAAAAGTTTTCCAGAGACCCAGATGATGTCTTCAAACTGCTTGTTTTGTCTGACAAACAGTCTAAACCAAGGGTCTGCAATCTTTACTCTCAAAAGAGCCATTTCCCCCCGCCCCCCCAAAAAATGGGGAAAAAAAAAAATTAATTTAAAAAAAATGATTTGGGTTGAATGTCCAAAGGAAACACTGACTGACATTTTCCACCATTTTCTGACATTTTAAGGACCAAACAACTAACTGATTCATCCAGAAAATAATCGTCAGATTAATCAACCATGAAAATAATTGTTGACTGCAGCCATAAAATAATTAATCAAGCAGAAATTTGTCAAACAGAAATGCCAAACACTCACTACCAGCTTCTCAAATGTATTGAGAATTTGCTGCTTTTTTTCTGTTCTGTATGATTGTAAACTGAATATTTTTGGGTCTTAGACTGCTGGTTTGGCAAAACAAGCAAACCAAAGACGTCACCTATCCCTCTGGATACTTGTTAAAGACATTTGTCACTATTTTTTGACATTTTATGGACTAAACAAGGACTGTGAGCTTAGTCAACTGTTGCACATATGGCAGTTTATAAAGAGTATCAGCTAAGGGCTTGATTATACATATCTATCACCAGTCTAGTGGCAACACTATAAAATATAATTGTCTGGCAGCCTGAGGGCTCTCCTTCACCTGCCATAAAATACAAAGTGATGTAAGGTCGGTTTATCTTGCACTGTAATGGGCTGAGTCTATTCAAAGCTGGCCTACACTGAGCTCCACTCTCCACACTCCTCCGTCAGCTAGTGCTGCAGGCAGAGGGAGTGTTATTCATAGCTTCTGTCGGGGTAACTTGGCTAACACTTTAACACTTTGGCTAACACTTAAAAAGACAAGTGGCATGTGTGGAGCAGTAATACAGCACGATGATGCGAGATCCCCTGGGGCCGCTTCTCTAATAAAAGAATGAGGATCATAGCATGAGGATGCAGAGCTGGATGGAAACAACAAAGGTCACAGCCAACACTCTTCGCTTCAGACAAAGCAACAAAGAGATACCCAGACTCCCCCATGGCAGTCCAGAAGAAAATCCACTAAAATCCAGTATTATTGACAGCATTAGACGGGCTATACCCGAGGCAGAATCTGATCTGAGTTGGATCTGATTTTATAGTTTGGACTGATGTTTTAAATATTAAGGGCAGGATTGGCAGCCCACATAAAACAACCATGAACAATGATCCCCGATGTTTTTTATGCATTTTATCTTTTTAAAATATTGAATATTGTAAATTAATTTACCCATATAGCTATCCACCCATGCATCTATTGGAACTGATCCCTTTCCATCTTGTTGTTCTGTGCTGTGTTGTTCAATGATAGAACACGCACAAAAAAAGTCAAGACTGATCAACATCATCATTTTGGTGGGCAGCCCTACAATACAGTAATCTCTGTAGTTATTCACCAACATGAAAATGTTTTCAAAGTCTGAATAATTTTCTATACATTCTAAACTTTGAAGAATCCACAATACCACCTGCCATTTAGGGCTGCAGGTTATATTCATTATCTACTCATCTGCCAATTATTTTCTCTAATTAATATTTTAATTGGTCTACATATTAGTTCAATTTCATAGTTTCCTGAAGCCCGAGGTGGTGTCTTCAAATTGCTTGTTTTGTCTTTCCAGCAGTACAAAAACCCTGAGACTTCCATTTATGATCTCACAAGACAAAGAAAAGCAGCAAATCCTCGCATTTTAGTAAAAATAGTAAAGTACCATTTAGTTTTGTGTGAAACATCTCTCATCTCACACAATATACATCTCCAACATAAATATGGCCATCCACTTTGCACTCTTCAACCTCCAGTGTGAAGGGAAAAAAGCATTAAAAATTATGAAAATTGCAACAGTGAAGTACCATGTTGACAGATGCTGCTATGCAAAATGAGAGTTTTATGACCAAGTGAGGCATTCTTGACTTTCTTGAATTGAAAATTATTGTTTAAATTGACAAATGTCATAGTGTAATTCATAGCAAATTTCAAATGGCATCAAAATGAATTATAAATGGCACTTAAGGGAACTAGTAGATACAATGTGCTGAACTTCTTCCATGTTTTCATTTCAGTTAATACTAGTGCTGCATAATATAGTACTAAAAAAAAATCATATTGCGGTTATTTTGACAGATATTGCGATTGTGATAGGATTCATGGTAAGAGAATAATCATTTTTATATCCCAATCATTTTCACAGAAAACAAAACAAAATCATAGTGATGATTTGTCTGTACCAAACAAACATGGTTTCTTATATCTAGAGAACAAGCTTTGTAGGCCACAGCATCACCGCAGTACTACAGAACTTCATCATAATGCTGTTTTGTAACACATATTTATGTTGCTATATCAAAAGCTGGCAGCTTCTGCAATGTGGATATTGCACTTGGTCATATTGCAGTTTCAATATTTCGCTTAATTGTGCAGCCCTAGTTAAGACTGAATTATTGTGACTACACTCAGTGTATGTATTGTTTCATATGTACAGTCAGAGTGTACATTCCTCTGACATACCATCACCAGATGTTTAACACGTGTATTTAGCTTAAAGAAGCTCCCAGTGTCAAAGTGTGAAACTACACAGATGGCTTTAAGTATGACACCAGACTAATAGTTGTAACAATGGGAGGAAATAGAGAACAGCTCGAGACCAACACACACTTGTATACACACACATATACACACAGAGCCACAGGACCGTGGGTCAGCGGCTAAGTCCTGACAGACTGGCTTGGCTCAGTGGATGTGAACAAAGCACAAGGTCTTTGGAGAGGCTTTAGACCCGTCGGGGCTTTTGTGTTTGCATGGTGATGCCAGGGGTAACGGACACACATCCAAACGTCACATATCTGAGCTCCCACTAGTCCTCTGCCAGTCCTCTACTGGCCGTGTTCAAGTTACTTTTACTTTCTACCAAAATAACTATCCAGTCTTACACTTTAATTAGAAAAATAGCTTCTGGATATAAGACTCAAAATAAGTATAGCTGGGCTATATTGGACTGTTTGAGGAAACTTATTCCTTATAATTCAGGCAAACTA
>JAJHUR010117554.1:0-19476 GCA_027495735.1 Lutjanus campechanus | reverse complement strand
CACACACACGGCACACTGTTTTAATGCATATTAATGAAGTTAAACGGCCCACTGTAGAGAGGAGACAATGGAGCAGAGGAAGGCTGGTTGTGAGCACAAAGCCGTGGACTCGAGGGAAGCAGAACAGGTGCAGGGAGGGAGGACACTGCAGCTTCACGTGGAAACGACCTGCTATAGGTTCATCAGTGCAGGAAGCGATCTGTTAATGTGCTCAAATGCACCATCCTGATTTTTTTGTGTGTGTCGTTGTTTTGTGTAGCCGCACATTGTGTCTCAGAAATATCCTGCCAACCAAACACAGATGCCTGCATTTGACTGTTTCCTTACATTTATGGTTGATGATGCTACTCATTCTTTTGTTTACAGTTAGATGTGATGGGTATTTTGTCCTAAAATACAAATTTTCAGGTCCGATGTATAATATTTACAGAGATTTAGTTGCAGAATAGGGCAGAAATGGAACATAACAATCATACTTATGTTTTCATTACTGTATAATCACTTAGAAATAAGAATTGTTGTTTTTGTTTCTTTCTCCTTTGTGGAGGCCATAATGTTGCACCACCATGTTTCTACAACAGCCCAAAATGAACAAACCAAACACTGGAGTTTCGCCACTACCATAGGTTCTCCCTCACACTTGGAAGGGGAGGGTGAGAAGAAGTTCAGCGCTAGAAGCCACACAATCACACTGGTCGTTAAAGCTTAATTTGTACTCTGTTATTTGAAATCTGTGTTGAAATCTTCACCATAGGTACAGTGTAGGTACAGTCAAACAGCACACCCTACTCTGCAGTGGTGGCATCACATTCCCACCAGTACTTTGAACCATACCAAGATCAGTTCAATGGTCACACACACCATCTTCTAAAATGTCTTCTCTCTTTTTTGCGTTAAACTAATTTCATTAAAAGTAACTGTTTTTCAACACTCCAACATGATGCATTCAGTTTCAACACAGTGACATAGAAACTCCACTGCCAACTAGCATTTAGGAGGTGTATTTGCAGAGCGACACAGATACACAAGCACACAAGTATAAATGCTCACAATGGCATAGGCTGCTTGTGGAGGCTACAGTGCAGGCTTTGTGTAGAGCAGGGGTGTAAAATGTATGGTCCATGGGCCAGAATCAGCCCAACAAAGGGGTCCAATCAGGCCCACTGGATGACTTTGTAAAGTGTAAAACATTGCAGAGTTAATTGGAGGCAAGAATACAGTTTGACTGACTGAATGTGAAAAACTGATACATTATTAAAATTGCACTTATTTTTCTTGAGACATCAGTGTTTATCATCTGTCTTTTAAAGAGATGTTTCATTAATTGTGTTTTAAGTACCTGCACTTATTTACACTAAAAATGGGAAAAATTTGGAGGTGTTGTTATTCATGTGTTATTTTGTAATGGTTTTACTGGTCTGGCCCACTTTAGATTTAATTGGGCTGTATGTTGCCTGTGAACTAAAATGAGTTTGAGAGCCCTGGTGTAGAACTTTGCCTTTAAAAGGCAGGTTCACATATTTTCAACACTACTCACAAACCCACACGTCCATTGAAAAGGTTTTGGCGATTGTAATCGTTCCTCCTCTGATCACCACAAAGTACCTAAATAACATAAGAGACGTGGGACAAAATCTATAGTCCTCGCAGAATATTGTTATAAAACAGAATTGAAAAATATTCTTTAAGACTCTTCTTAATCGAAGAGAGATAAGAGAGATCAGTTTACCAGTCATGATCAGTACTACAGTGTTTTCTGTGCCTCTGGAAAAGCTTTGTCAAGTCTGAGGAAAAACCCCCAGTAATGTAATCAAGGCTTTCTGAGCTTAGCCTAAACCAATATCTGGCTCTATACTCGCTCTAAATATCTTAAGGGTATGATGCTATGAGAAAAATGATTCAATGTTTTTAGAGCTTGAGCCGAACTATGGACAAAAAGCCAAGTTGTCCTGTTCTCTTCTGAATTGATTTTGACTTATCCTTGAAACTGAAAAATGCTCATCACAATTTCCCAGGATACAAAGCAAAGTCTTCAAATTCCTTCATTTGTCCAAACAACAGTCCAGAACCCAAAGACTCTCAATTTACCATCATAAATGGCAAAGAAAAGCAGCAAATCCTCACATTTAAGAAGCAGGAACCAGCAAATGTTTGCTTGAAAATGACTGAAATGATTATTAAAAACAGCTGCCAACTAGTTTTCTTTTGACTGACTAATCTATTACATGCAAAGATTCAGGGCAAGTGGTGCATTTTGCATCGTTTTTAAACCCCAGACTACTAGATAGCAGTTATCTATCTTCACTGTTCTAAATGCATAAAAAGTTAAGTGTTTAACTCAGATTTTATGCATATGGTGGTGTGTTTATCATACTATGACAGTTTTCCTGAAATTAGATGAAAAAATATCAATACATCACTCTGCTTACGGTATTGTAATATATCACAATATAATGAATCAAATCTCTGAATCATGGTTATATCACTAGATTCTTGCAAATACTCAGCCCTACCCAGGACAAGGAGTGGCTGGGCAAAATATTCATGTTGGCCAATTTCTTTCCAGGCCTTCCCTTCAGACTCACAAATACCAAGGACAAAACAGCCTAATAAATAATTATGAGAAGGTACAATATACCAGTCTCTCTCAACCGTCAGGATAAATAATTCTCCTATAACACAAAGAGATACTCTCTCTCTACGTGATAGTAGTCATATAGTGGGAGGGAAACTGATTTTCCCAGCTCAGTAGCTCCCTGCTCTGCTCTGTAGACCCTCCTCTGGGGCCAGAGAGATAATCAACTTGAACCAAACCACGCCCCCCTGTTTTATTCTGGGGAATTTATCAGCGCCTACATGTTGAGTGCGCTGCATACTAGACCCAGCAGCCAGAGGAGAGAGTAGATCCCCTCCACAGACTCCCCATGCTGACAGACACACCGTCCGAAACGCTTATTCACCTCTTTGGACATTAAACCCTGCAGCTCTGACAGGATGGATCTTTTGGACCGCGGGTACCTGGACGCGCGGTCTCCGTATGATTACACCTTTAATTTCTGGAACGACTACCTCGGCCTGTCGACACTTGTCGCAAAGAATAAGATCAACAGCCCGTCATGCAGCCCCAACTCTATCACCGAGTCTCTTAAAGCGACCCTGGGCTTGGAGGACGACTCCCCGGTTTGCTCCTGCGTAATTGGGCACGGCAGGGACGGCGACGGACAGTTGGAGTGCTGCTGCGCGGCCCCGGGCTCCCCGCCGATCTCCATCTACGATCTCAAGGAGCGCATTTCTCTTCTCAGGCCGTACGAGCACCTGGCTGGTGACTCGCCGCTGGGGGACAGAGATTCGCCCTCCTACAGGGGAAGCTTCGCCGGCCTCGACCTGCTCTCCATGGACAGAAGGCGCAAACAGACTCAGAGGGGCAAACCCGAGCCGAAGGTGTGCGTCTTCTGTCGGAATAACGGCGCTCCGGAGGAAGTTTATGGCACCCACATCCTGAAGACAGCGGACGGCAGGGTCCTGTGCCCCATCCTGCGGGCATACACCTGCCCCCTCTGCAGTGCCAACGGCGACAATGCGCACACCATCAAGTACTGCCCGCTCTCTAAAGACCAGGCGAGCCAGAGGGTGGCCAAGGGAGGCAGAGCGGTGGGGAAAAGGCTGAAAATCTTCTAAACGAGGAGATGAATGAAGTTTGAGTTGTTGCACTGTAAATTACTAGTGTGTATGGCAGTAATTTTACCCCCATTTCATGCACAAGACAAGTCTGGAGAGAGAGAGAGAGAGAGAGAGAGAGTTTAAGAAAATGAGATTTTTATTGATTTTTTTTTTGTATGTGTCACTGCTTCATTTGTAATGTTTTTCGTCTATCTTGTAACTCTATGGGCACATAGTTTACACTTGGACGCATTGAGCGCAATATTTCCCCCCGCAGGCAGCACTCTTAAAGGGACAGTTCATCTCAAAATCAAAAATACTTATTTTTTCTCTGGTCTGTTGTGCTATTTACCCATCCAGACTATTCTGATGTGAGATGCAAAAATCTGGAGATTTCTGCCTTAAAATATGGACAGGGATGTGCAAAGACACGTTGGGGGGCGTGTGCTCAAGTGACAAAAAGGACACTCCTCATAAAAAATTAAGTTACATATAGTGGCACATAAACCCATTTATTCATGCAGATGTTGAATGATCGACAGATTTCTAAAAATGATCAAGTCACACTGCTACACCAGAGCAAGCAACAGCACAGAAAACAATGCCACCTTGTGCATGCTTTAGTGGTCTATAAAATAAATAACCATTCAAATTACAACATGCCCACAACTGAGAATTGATGCCATGGGCCAAATATAAAAAATAAAAGAAATAAGGGGAAGAAAATCTTGCAAAAGGGGCACTTGTCTAGTGAGAGGGGTGCTTGATAATGGGGCTAAATGTCACTTTGCTTTTGGTTGCTCAAAGTGCCAAAAAGCTTAACAGCAATGTCTCTCTCTACCACTTTAGTAGAAAGAAAGTAGTTCTGGTAGATTCTACTGCAGAAAGAAAGTAGTTCCTACATGAAACTGCTCACAACAAGGACTGTGAATTATCTTGACTAACTGGGTCATGATTTCTGGGCAGACACTGCTGTTGAGTTTTTAAAATGTAATTTTTTTTGGTGCTTCGTCTGTCTAAAATGAAGTATACTACATTTCTTCAAACGAGCACCACAAGCTGAGTGCCATCTTGTTCCATTATATTGGAGAGAAGGCCAATATCTCCAAAACTCTGCAACTCACACTAAAACTATCAAGAACCACAGGCCAGAGGAAGCACGTATTTTTGATTAGGGGGTGAACTGTCCCTTTAAGGACTTGGTGATCAAAACTGAACCAAAGTACTGTACAGATCGACCTGTGAATGACCACCTTCATGCTGTAATCAGAAGTTGCTGTGTTTTTCGAGGAGCACAGTGCTAGTGCAAACAGCCGTGTGCATGTCAGCGGGCTGCTCTGGCTTCATGACATGCCAACATTAATGAATATGCAGCACTCCTGATATGAGATGAATGTTAAGTCCCATACGTTCACTGGCCCGTGGATGGAAGAAGTCTGACAGGCCATGCAAAATGCAAGATATACGTCTTTATATCGAGCACATGTTTTTTCCTGAGATAAATGTTTTCTACCAAAGGAATACACTTTTGTATTGACACTTAGCCTAAAGGTAATTTCTGTATTGTTTATATGTTGGATGTCTTATATTCTTTATGTGATTTCATGTGGATAGTATTTTGCAGATTTCAACTGAATGTAAAACAGTGGAAGGTAGACGTGACATGCAGTTCACCTACATGCTCCTGAAGTAGCTCCAAACTCGATTATTTCAGTTTTTACTGTCACAACTTCAAACACACAGATGCTGAATTGACTTTTTTTTTTCCTCCACGTGCAAACGTGTTCCTGCAATTCTTGTAAATGTATTAAAGGGGTGAACAATTTTAGCAATGAAAAGCCTGACATTCCAAAGTCTTTATCTGTCAATAGAAATGTTTTATGTACTTATTTTTACCTTATGTATCATTGGGAAATATATTCACTGTAAATGAACTCTGAATAAACATGTAATTTGCATTTTTCTTTATGGGACTACAACTGATTTTAATGCACCACAAATTACTCACTTTGTGATGTAGGTCTGAGAGTTCGCTGCAGCACTTGATAACATAGCTGAATGTTATTTTGACTTGAGATTACTGTGTGGCACATATTACTGAATAAGCATTTTCATAACTGTTTTTCATTTCCTAACAACTCTAATGGTCACACTGACATGTGATGCAAAAGCGCCACCTAGTGTTCAAAACCTTAAACAACAACAATCCCTGCAGTAAAGATCTCCACTGAACTCAGGTTGTTTCATAAAAATTATCTATTATAATGGATCCAAGACAGTAAGTTTTTTATAATTTATAAAGGAATGGCCTTTGTCATGTAAGACAAGATTAAAAAGGTGTTTTGAAGTCAGCTCTGATTGGAAAGGTACTTGAAAATATTTGGCTTGTCCTGATTGAGATTATTTTGATAGATAATGTGATTTAGATATGACCAGCGATTAGTGGGAATGCTAATTATTTGCATCACAATTTTATTTTTCACTGAAAAAAAAAATTAAAATCATGATGACCATCTTTTGTTGTGGTCTGCGCCAAACAGACATGTTTTCTTACATATGCAGAACAAGGATCTGTAGGCCAGGACATCTCTGCAGCACTAGAGTACACTAAGCCATATTGTGATTTTGATGATATTTCAATTAACTGTGTAGTCCCACTCCTGGTGTGCGTAACCTCGACTATCTTAGACAAACAACTTGTGAAAAACTTTCCTATTCAATGGCGTAATTTAAAAACAGCCTTGTAACCAAAAGCCCCTGCATCTTTGCATGTTGATAAGTTTATAATGTAGCAACAGTTTTTCTTTTTGAATAATGTTTACATGCAACACTATCTTCAGATTTCAGTACTGAGGGATGGTCCACTGAAAAAGACAATCAAAAACTTTTTATCTGCATTTTCAGTGGCCACTTTGGTGCACTATTGGGCACATCCCACCCTAATGTAATTGACTGCAACAGCTCTGCCATGAATTATTCTTTTGAAGCAGAGGTTTATAATGTCCAGTTTTTGTTGACAGAGCTGGAAATGTATAAATTCAGTTCTTTAAAAAAAAAAAGAGCATTATATGACTGAGCTGTTGTATTGGAATACATTAGATTGTATGGGTGTACCTAATAAAGTGGCCATGGAGTGTATATTATATGTGATCAGTTTCTTCTTGCAGAGAAAGACAGCTGGTGGGTGTATTTGCTTTGGTTGGGTTTGTAAATAATAGTTCTGTTTGAAACTTTTCAAAATGAGATCTGTGGATTCTTGTGAGTAACTAATGTTGTCAAAATGTATGGTTTAAAAAAATACAATAGTGACATTTGATAGCATGGAAGGCACCAAAGCTGTAAGAAAAAAAAAATCTAAATTCTCATTTGAGACCTCATTTCAGTTCAGTCTTTATTGCACTGCCTCAAATTCAAATTCGGCTTGCAGCAAAACCAGACAGCGAAAAGGTATCGAGTATCATTTTTTAAATACTAGTATTGGACTGAAGTTTAAATTTCTTGTATTGTGACAACTCTGCAGGTAACCATGTCACATTTTAAATAAGGCATGACAGTTGAGGGTTTTTTAAAATTCACTCTTTTGGTGCTGTGACCATGAAAAAAGAAGAAGAGCTGATAAGTCGCACCAGAAACACTCTGATCCCACTCCAGCTAAATGAATGAGAAAAGACTTCATTGTGTTCTTTTGGTGAGTTGTTCCTTTAAATGTTAAGGAATCAATGAGTTTCAGTGACCTCTATTGGCAGCTGCTAAGAACTACAACAACATAGACGGTAACCTTTGACCCCCACTAAAGGATTTTCTCATTTCTCAGTTTGTGCATCCTCAATTCCTCTCCTTGCGTCCTCCGCTGACGTCTTTGTCCCTCCCTCCTGAGATGTGAGCAGAAGGGGAAGAGATGTGAGGAGAGAGGAGTCAGGTATGCAGTGTTCATGACAACCTACTTACTTTTAATTCGATTCACAGGATGGTATAATGTGACAACAATGCGGGTTCACACATCACACACTTTAATTTTCTTATTTGACATACAGGCCTATAATATAGCCTTGCAGAGCTGAACATTTCTGACACTTCTGGTAGAGTACTTGTAGTATTTTATTTCAGCCATATTTCAATAATTTAAAAATCTGCAGCTGCAAACCAGTTTGTTTTTGTTAATTTGTGCTTTGACAAACCAGAATGGAGGTACAGAGGAAAGCATACGACAGGACTGACACTGACGAGTCCAGGCCTTTTTGAGCATTTATGCTGAGAATGGAATCAAGTGGGACTTGTCCTTCTGTCTCATAAATAATAATGCTTGTCCATCACTCTATATGGCGTTGTTATTGTTGTACAGTCGAGTGCAAAAATAAGGTAAAAACAGCCATCACTTTTCATACGTCAGCAGGCTAATTTGCCTAAACTCTGCGGGTCTTTAGACTGTGGTGTAAATGCAAACAACAAGGGGAAGAAGGAACCTTTTAGTTTCTTGAAAAAGTAGGTCCTGGAACTAAAAATTCACTTTGGGTGGAAACATTTTGTTCCTGTGATGGTTTGCATGTTCCAGCCGTGTGTCACGCCTCTTTTATATGTCACAGGCAGAAAAAAGACTGTAAACTCTCCCACAAAGGATACCCCTACGAATCCTTGCTCATATCTTATTCGGCAAGCCTCCCCTCTCCTCGAGATGGATTTTAGGAATTGAGACAATCCTTCAAGATGGCGGCTGAGATCGATTTCTGAGTCACATTCGGGAGGACGGAGGAGACGAGGAGGCACAAAATAGAGAAACGAGAAGAGCCCATTGAAAGTTATCAGTGCATATTAAAATGTGCCGATAGTTGGGATGAGGGTTCCTGTGGAAGTTCAGTATTTATGTTAAGTGATATTTTCATCAGGCCCTGCAGTGGGTATCAGGCTGCGCTCTCATAAATATACTGAGCCCTCTGACAGGCGACACCACTCTACAGCCCTGACCTAATGTACCTTTAAGCTGCCTTTAAATCTTCTGTCATCTAAGCAAAGAGCAGAGACTCAGCAGCTTCACATACCCTTTTATCTACATTGTGTCTGCTCAGGCTAAACTACAGCCTCTCTGGTTCCACCAGACTAATCAACAGCCACTGGTATGAAAACCTTCGCCTGACCTTTTTTTTAGTTCATTTATATTTTACAGTCATAATCTAAATCTGCAAAGTAACTAAAGGTCAAATAAATGTAGCAGAAAATACAATAGTTATCTCCTAAAAGTAGTGCAGTAGAAGTATAGAGTAACATAAAATGGAAATACTCAAAATCATACTTAAGTACAGTACTTGAGTAAATGTTCGGTGCCACCATGAGCAGCAAATCAAACAGTGAGCGAGTATAAACAACATACTGTATTTACACCTGTCAAAAGTCTTACTGAGCTTCATCTTCAGGTTTTATGATCTGTCAAACATGGTAATAAAACTGTTCTATTCTTGTATTTCATTTATGAGTATTCATAGCCCTAAAAGTGGAGTGTTTCTTGTTTATATATATATATTAAAAAAAGACTGCTGGTGGGAACATTTTGCTAGAAAGCCCTTCTAAATAACACTTCCTGCAATTAGATTTGTGGATTCCTGCGAGTAACCAAAACATATTTGCAAAAAGACACAGCAACTGAGTTTTTAAAATGTTAATATAAATAAAATACCATCAGGTTACACTGTATATGGGTGAATCAGAGTATAGCTTGAGCTAACACACTACAGGAGCTGCGAATTAGCTTCATCTGGACGTCATCTATACATTTTATCTGTTGTCCTGCTTCAAAAATGTTAAAGAAAATTGTTATTGTTTTCTTGGCTGAACTGTCACTTCAAATGCCAAACAAACAATGAGCCAAGCCATAAATAGAACTTAGAGCATCTCCGTCTACAAAAGCCCTTGGTTGTAAATGACACAACAATGTCAAACTTTTGCAATCGCAACAAGTAATCAGATACTTCTTCTCATCTTTTAGTTTGGCAGATTTCAGTTTGGGAACAAAAACTGATTGAGGACATTTCCTGGCTAAATGGTGTCCCCTACTGGCATAATAATAGTGCTTAATCATTTGCTTTTCTGGCTTGAAATCAACACTTTTTAGTCTTTGTAGGTAAAGGGTGATGTTGAAAATACTGACAGCTGTAATGGGACTCCAGGGGAAGCTGGGATTTTCTTCCTGAGACTCGTCTCCATCATGCCAGGCTTTACTCCCCCAAAAATAAATAAAGCAAGGTGCTTTATTCCTCAGATATTTTAAGGCTATATCTTGCTATATCAGGGTGGTATTTTTGATGTGCTCGCTGTGTGTACAAGTGAGAAAAGATGTTGTTTCCAAACTGAAATTTAAGCAGCTGGTGGGACAGGTTGAATCATCAGTATTGATCAAAAACCAAATGAACACTCGGCTGATACACTGTGGTCATATTGGATGGAGGCCCATTTCCAACAGCGTGATGAAAAAGAAAAGATCGTGTAAGTCATTATAATGAGAAAATTTCTCAAAATAATGACTCAATATCTCAAATAACATTAAATTTCCTCAAAATAGTGACTTATTGACCTAAAAATTAATGATTCAGTTTCTCAAAAATAATGTCTTAGTATCCCAAATAATGAAAAGTTTTCTCAAAACGATGACTTATTGATCTCAAAATAAGGAGTTGTATTTGAGATACCAAGATAATTTTGGGAAAATTTCTCATGAATTACAGGATCTTTTTTTAATCACATTTGCAGAAAAGGGCTTCCATAATATTGTGCTAGAAGTCTTAATCAACTATTTTTTCTTTTAGTCGTTTTATTTTTGATGTATCTGCACAGACAGCAGACTGTCAGAGGTCAAACAGTGGGAGCAGCAGGATGGAAAAAGCAGACACCCTCCAGGAGTTTAATGTTGAGACTGTCCTATAATGAGACTGTCCTACACCTGTCACCAGTCTGAGAGTCTGTCACTGTAAAAAACGCGTCCTTGAGCAGAAACCTGAACACTGTCTTGTGTAAAGAACACCAGCTTGACGCCTCCTTTTCAACAAACACTGAGGGTGATTTACAGCTACCCTCTGACTCATCTCTGGATGTTAAACAGCAAGAGTGTTTCTCTGTGTCAGCGGATACAGATAGCACTTTCTTCCTCGGTGGTGTCTCCCACACACACTGTTGGCTGAAGAACATCAGTGACTCATCAATTTGCAATCTAAATAGATCAAATAGATACGTCTAAAGATACCCTGGGAACAATAGCAGTAAGTAGGGCATCGCAAAGGAGGGTATCTGTCTGCTAAAGGACATTCAGGCAACAATGAAGAGAGGAGAAGATCAAAGGAGAAAATATTCCTTTTTAAAATATCTGTCGCGCAATAAAACAAAGCATCAGCCATCTGTGCAATGTTCAATTAGCAGGAAAAGGTTTTGATATCTGTGTATGTGGGCTAGTGTGGCATTATTCAATCATCATTCATATTATTTAGACAGAGCAGTCAGCAGGTATCAAACACATCGATCAATTAAAGCACCAAGCAGTCTGTATGATTATTTAATTTATTTATAATTAATTCATTGTCTTCTATGGCATTAAAACCTTAAAGTGCTCAGCTCTTAACGTATATGCCCCCTCTTCGCTCTGTCTTTACGCACTATGTATTGATTCTGGGTTGTGGAAAAGACTTTGTTTCAAGTCATTTCCACAACATTTGCCCCAGTTCTTTTTTCACTTTATTGATGTGGATGTGTTCATTGCCAGAGTAATGCATCTCAGCCTGCATTGTGGGTATTAAGTAGAGTAAAATATGCCTCCAGAAATGCATGGAGTAATGACAGTAATTGATTGCCATTCAAATTTAAGAGCAGCTTAAAAGGAAACCTGCTCTACCACATCAGCTCTGCCTGCCGAAGCTGAGAGTGATTCTGAAAACCAACCTCCTCTCTCCTCACTGCAGCAGTCAGCCATTGGCCTGGTGGATGCTGACAGCACTGATGTTTCTCCGTGGTGGAGGGAGGGGGGGCAGCCTCACTCTATAAAAGACGGGGATCTGCAGCATCACCGAGCTGGTGCAGTGCAAAAACGCTCGCTCATCCTCACCGATGGTGTGCAGAACAAGGGGGACATAAAAAACCTTCTGAAACTTAAAAAACATCCATCCTTTTCTTAAACAAACAAAAAAAAAAATCCACAACAAAAAATTCATCATGAGCTACGATTCCTACATCTCCTATCGCCGCCCTTGGGACAGCTACAGAGGCTCCCAAACCACCACCAAATCCTCCATGTCTTCCTCCCTCTTCTCTTCTTCTCCTCGAGCTCCTCCGTCCGGGAAGAGGATCCTGAGACTGGCCTCCTCTTCCCTGCCTGATGGGTCCGAGCGAATGGACCTGGCTCAGGCCAGCTCCCTCAACACAGAGCTGCTGGGCCTGCGCTCCCAGGAGAGGGAACAGCTGGTGGACCTGAATGACCGTTTCGCCACCTACATCGAGAAGGTGAGGCATCTGGAGTTGCAGAACCGAGCCCTGCTGGCCGAGCTGGAGGCACTGAGGCGGCGACAGAACGACCCGTCCCGTCTGCAGATACTCTATGAGGGTCAGGCGCGGAGTCTGAGGGCCATGATCGACTCGGAGAACGGGGAGAAGATGCGGATGGAGGCGGAGAGGGACTACCTGCGTGATGTGTATGAACAGATGAAGGAGCGGTACGAGGAGGAGGCGAGGCGGCGTATGGATGCTGAGGAGGCCCTGCAGAGGGCCAGGGAGGAGGCGAGCAGGGCCGCGCTCTCCAACTGCGACGCCGAGGCCACCGTGGTCTCTCTGTGTGACGAGCTGGTGTTCCTGAAGAAGGTGTTTGCGGAGGAGCAGACGGAGCTGCAGGCCCAGCTGCAGGTGGCGAGCATCAGCGTGGACGTGGAGGTGTCCCGGCCCGACCTCTCCACCGCCCTGCGAGACATCCGGGCGCAGTATGAGCGGCTGGCGAACAAGAACATGCAGGCCGCTGAGGACTGGTACAAGAGCAAGTTCGCGAGCGTGGCGGAGATGGCAAGCAAAAACAACGAGGCCGTACACGCCATCCGGGAGGAGACGATGGAGTACCGGAGGCTGCTTCAGTCCCGATCCTCGGAGATCGAAGCTCTCCGGAACGTCATCGACTCCCTAAATAAGCAGCTGGAGGATCTGGAGGAGACGCAGGCCAAAGAGGTGGCGAAGTACCAGGTGAATGAGGGACATCTGGATTCGGGTTGTAAGAAAATATCGATACACTTGAGTATCACAATATTAGGTTTTGTGATACTGCACCAAATCTCAAAATACTGTATCGTGATAACATAATACATGCAAAGAGTCATGGCGGCGGTCCATTTTGTGTTTAAAACCCCAACCGCTAGATAGCAGTGTTGTTATCATCTTCACTGTTCTGACTGCATCAAAAGTCACCTAAACCTTTTTAACTCAGATTTTATTCATATGATGGTGTGTTCTTTATACAGTTTTACTAAAAATAGATTTTAAAAAAAGCAATAAATCATCTTGCTTACAGCATCACAAAATATTAAATCATAACCCCTATCGTGGAACATTTCGTACCACCAGATTCTTGCTGCAGCCCTAATCTGGAGCCTGATCTGTGTAGACATTCATGCAGTAGGTGAATGTGAACTAACATGTGGTGCCTGGTCCGATTATCTGCCCACTTGTGCACCAACATGACCTGAGAAGTATTCTGCTGTCAGATATTTCTTCTTATTCTTTTTAAAGAGCTGTTCTGCTTCAGCTGGGGCCCAGGGAAGAGGGACAGGAAAGATTACAGATGGTGTGTAAAGGGTTTTGACCTCAAAGCTGGATACAGAGATAAGATGGAATAATATTAATAGGCACCACACTGAACAAAAGAAAACACTCTACATGCAGAAAGTAGAGCAGCAGCAGGAGGAGGCCATGCTTCTTTTTGTTAGAACATGTAAATGTATTCTCTGCAGCAGCTACACCCTCCCTATACTGTAGAGCTCAGCAGGAAATGAAGGCAGCTTCACAGCAGAGGTGAAAATCTGCAAGGTTACTGTCCAAATGAACTGATCATTTTTGTGTGCAGATATAGTGTGCTTTCAGAGATTTCCAAAAACTATATATTTTCATTTACCACCTTCCAATCATTTTCAATTATTTTGAAGCAAATCTTTTCTCAACTAAAACTAGAATATCAATCATAAAATTCTTTATGTTCTGTGTGTTTCTGGTTTTATCTTCTTGTGTCGAGCATCACCGATATTGTATAATAAATGGCTGTGGTTTTTTGGCTTCATAGGTGAGGATAAGTGAGCTGGAGCGGGACATCACCGATGCGAAGCAGGAGATGGCGCGCTACCTGAGAGAGTACCAAGACCTTCTCAATGTGAAGATGGCGCTTGACATTGAAATAGCTGCGTACAGGTGAGATCTGGCTTTTGTCTGCTGATGCTGGACACTGAATAAACATTCTGTATATAAGAATTTTGACGAAATGTCTATGGAGTGAATGAATGGGAAATTCACTTCTGGAACCGGAGCTGTTCAAAAAAAAAGTGTGTGGTCACTGCTGAGCTTTGATCCTCCCTCGATACTCTCAAAATGCCTTTTAATCTCACTTTTGGGGGAAAATTGTGGGGAAAAAAGTGAAAAATGCTAATCACAATTTCCCAGAGTCCAACGTGACAACTTCAGATTCCCTTCTTTGTTCAACCAACAGTCCAAAAACCCAAATACTCTTCATTTAATGTCATAAATGATCAAGAAAAGCAAAAGATTCTTACATTTTAGATGTTTGACATTGTTGATTGAAAAACGACTGAAATGATTAATAGATTATCAAAACAGTTCTCCATTAATTATCTTTTGATTGACTGATTAAATCGATTCATCTTTGCAGCTCTGCTATAGATATTGTTTTCACTATATTATTGTGTAAAAAGCTTAAGCATAATCTGTTTCCTGTTTCTTTTCAGAAAACTTCTGGAGGGGGAGGAGATTCGACTGGCTTACCCCTCCCTTCCCGCGCTAAACTAAAACCTAAATGCCAGCCTGGCATAAACCCGAATTCTTCATCCCCCTCCTCTTCCCTGCCCTGATCTGAACATCAGCCCTCTCCCTCCCTCATTTCTTTTATGTTCTCCCCTCTGTCATCTTGCCCCCTAAAAAAAATTATTCCTCCTTTCATTTACTCCTCCTCCCAAAACCAAACCGCAAACCAAAGCTCATCGTTCTCAAGACAGATGCGCCCTTGTGCTAAACAAGAGGTCCACCAGAAGTCCCCCTTCTTCTACACACGTTGACACCACACATCAAGAAGATGGCAAACTGTAAAAATGCAGAGTGGCTGCACTGCATTAGTTGCATATAGCTATATTGGACAGCAATATTGTTTTGGCTGAGTTCCTTTCTATCGCTCATGTTAAGGTCCAAGCAGCAGAGTTACTATTTGACTTCTGTGATCCCTCGTTGAGCAAACATTTGACCAATTGTTTGTGAAGGAGGGAAAAAAAATCCTTTTTTTAATCTCTTGCTGCTTGGACTTTATCTGTGTTTAAACTGATGCAAGAAACCTGCAGCATTATTGACCTGGAACTCTACCAATCGATTATGCATTGTCCTGCACCCCTGGTTCTATAGTAATAGCCAGTGAACCAGTAACCTTAAAATTTTCTTTTTACGATATTAAAGTCTCATTTTTGTCTGTTTTAGTTGATCTTCCTCTGCATTTACATCTGAACAAATACTACAAGTTTTGGTTGTTTTAAAAACCAGAGTGAGTTTGGGTCTTTCTATTTGGCCGGTTGTTTAAAATTTGTAATTTCTAATCGAACTGTCTTTTCTTGCGTAACCTTCTGGACATGTAAATGCTGTGGAAGACAAATTGTTACTGGTTTCTCCTAATATTCATGCAGTATGTCTCGCAGCCTATCTGCATTCAAATTTTCTTTTTCTGTTCTGTGAGTCCATTCAAGCTAAACGATGAAACTGAAAGATTAACTGCAGGAGCTCCTTGTTGTTTGTCTGCTGTTGTTAGATCTAAATGGTGCTTTACATCTGTGAAACTAATAAGTCTGCACCATCACGCTCAGTGTACCTGTAACAGCCGGCAACAAGCTGAATAAACATATAACTGACCTGCAAATCAGCTCACATCTCCTGTTTTCCTTCGACCTCATTTCAGTTTTGTGTCTCCACTGTAGCTCATTTTAGGGACAGGCATAATAGAAATAAATCACAGGAGAGGGCTTTTTTTTTTTTATTATTTTGCATTATGAGAATAAAATCAAAATGTCATTGCAATGGTATTTCAACTTTAGTCTTAACATTTCGACTTTATTTCCAGCATTTTGACTTTATTCTTGTAATGTAAAATAAAACAAATCTTCCTCCTTTTTCTTTCACTTAATGTGGACCTAATACTTAATGATATAAAATATGCAGCGATGTCCATATGCACAACATGATCTCAGACACAGACGTAAACAGCAGCCTCATTTTAACCTTCATGTCTATTAACTGTGTGTTCAAAGCAGGTCAGCTGTTGGATGAAATATTACATCATTAAAAATGCATTTAAAGAGGCCATTCAGGCAAAAACAGACATATTTTCAGACTAGTAATCACACAGTTTGGATAATAATCTGTGTTTTTAGAGTATTTCATTATAAAAATGGCTCTGATTACTTAATTCAGTCATAATGACCCAAATTCCAATGACAGGACTCTTCTTCTGTGTTACTCATGTCTTTTATCACCTGAAAACTTGGGGCTGCTGTGATATAGCCATAAAGATTTATTATGATAAAATATTGTATTTCAGTCCATATTAATAATTCACCATTTCTAATTACCTGTTTTTAATAAAGACATGGAGAAAAAAGGCTGAATTTAATGACTATATTTTGAATTTTACTGCCTTACTTTGAATTCAATCACTTTATTCAAAGGACGGTGATTAAATTCATTAAATTATCAAGGCTGCTGTGTCACATGCCGATGGTGCAACCGAGCAACACACATGTTAAATAATTGGCTGTTTGTGTGTCACTTGCAACATGCTCCATTATCAAGGGACATGACAGGCTGTTTATGAGCCAGGGCATATTAGTTATTTGCTTTCATGGTGGTTTGGATTTAAGTGGAACTATTGAACATTTTATTGAATAATTTCCTTATTGCTATTGATGAAGTTTTTATTGTCCAGGCCTGTGAAAAGCAAAATTTTAGAGGAACTTCTACATAAGAAAGGAGCAATAGATTTAAAGAAACTGTCATAGTAATGGTTCATAGTAACAAGTTAAGGGGATATTACATCTGCGTCTGAGAACCGTGAGAACCATGAGTTCCATGTGTGATTTTTGATTTGTTAATTGTGTGAGTTTTAATGCTGCTGTACACATTTCCCCTCCGAAATACCGAGTAACATTCGCAAAACAGGCATCTTTTCCTTATGAAACAGCTTGAATTTCTCCTTACTTACAGCTCTCAATGTCACAGGACCGGCACACAGCGGCACTGCACCATTTCCCATCATTCCACGCTCCTGGCGAGCTGAATGTAGCTGTAATGTGTTTGCGCCTCGCTGCCTCGGCAGGATCATCAGTCACCAGGCTGACACCAGGCATCCCACTGAACCCTGAAGAAACACACAGAAATGCAGTTGTCTCATGCATTTATACAGCATATCGTGAGTCTAAAACAACAGTTCAGGACACAAAATATTAAGTGTCACTGTCTCATTTTAAGAGCCAGCTGTTCTCTCTTGTTGAGAACATCAAATATAACATCTGTTATTGCTAACATGACTTTGAAGTAATTACAGGTCTTCTCATTACTCATTTTTATGTACTTCTGCTTTGTAGAGTAAATAAAGAGTAAAAAGAGTAAAAAGTAAAAAAATCTAGTGGTAATGATAGATGAAACTGAACAGATTTTTGTTTGAGAGCTCTCCAACAAACTACTTAACTAAGGGTGAGTGATATCGTTAAATTTCTATATCACGGCATAGGCTTTTTGATTTCACAATATTAGTATATATGTATAGTGTGATGCCTTGTGGAAAATTAATTGAGAAACTGTTTATAGATCAAATAATGAGGTAAGAATGTCAGTTTGAGTAAATACTTTATCACACTCACACTATAAATGAGTCCTGATCCTTCATTTGCAATTTTGCCCAAAATGGTCTAAATTCATGACAGATATTCTATAGATAGATGGACAGATATTCAGATATCTATCAGTGATGGATGCTGGAAAAGTGCAGGTGAAACTAATAACTGTAACAATGGTGCATTCCTGTTGACCCATACAGTCCACAATGCCCAGGCCCCGAAAATGACAGAACTAAATGGAATTCAACTACTAATAATGTTAGTAAATACATCTGTTTTTTCTGCGATAAGACATGTTAAAATGTCTGCCATGAAAAATGTCTGCATAGGCCCTACAAACCAACTCCACTTCAATTTAAGAATATTCTCTAGTATTTTTCTTTATTAGAGAGCTTTTGCACAGATTTTTTAAAACAAAAACAAGTGCCAAGCATGCCATGAGAGCATAAATGTAGGTTAGTCGTTAATTCTTGCCTTTCCCAAGATGGTTCAGTACAAAAATCTACTTCAATGAAAATGGAATCAACATTCTTCACAATACTGCAACTAACTTCTTTCATACAGTAAAATTACTCCCCAAGAAGAACTGTAACAGCAGTATGAGGACATTTAGGCCTGATGTGTTATCATTTAATATTAATTATATTAATAGGCTAATACACAAGAGGCACAAACTGGGACTAGAGCCAGGACATTATGGCGATGCAGCAGTGTTGGAAGAAGTACTCCCTTCTTAACTTTTAAGTTATAAGTAAATGACCTTTCAGAGCAGCCATTTTGACATTAAATATTTCATATGAATATGGTTGTCGAGGATAAAAAGTAAGGCCAGACTGATGCTGGATATTTAGGAAGCAAAAAACTATTCTGATATTGATACATCGGTCAATATTCTTGATACAGTATATAGACTACACATATTCTAGAGCTGCAATGATTAATTGATTATTAATCTATTATGAAATTAATTAACAACTATTTTTATAATTGATTAATCATTCATAATCGTTTTTTTTAAGAATGTGGTTTCTTTACTCCTCTCTGACAGTAAACTGAATATCTTTGGGTCATCTTAGACTTTGTGAAACACTAATCAATATTTTCTGACATTTTATAGACCAAACAACTGATTAATAAGTGGAGAAGATGATCGATCTCTTGATCAATAATGACAATAATCACTACAGGAAAGGCTTGAAAAATATAGGTCAAGAGATGTTCAAGAAATTAATCGATATAGATGCAGCCCTAATACATTCACACACACATTTTTTGCAATGAGCCACACTATTGATAAAGATGAAATGGAGGTAGGATATTAGGGCAGTGAAACAGTTAACTTTCACTGGTATAAAAAGGCTAACTATAAAAATTTTTTTTTAAACACACAAAAAGAGAGAAAATATATGAATATATTAAACCTAAATTAAGAAAAAGGATCAAATATACAGAAAATGCTGCTTATAAAGATAAACAAAAGATAAAGACAAACAAATATAAACGATTTTATAGGCACATATAGGACAATATATGTACAGATACTGACATGGAGTGTGATGGACCAATATTGGGTGGATATTATTGACGGATATAGCTAGATACCATTAGATTAGATTGCAAATTATATTATTATTATTATACATTTCCCTCTGGCATTGATAAAGTCTTATTGATATAACAATATCATAATTTATTACCATTTTTTGTATTA
>JAJHUR010117553.1:0-33683 GCA_027495735.1 Lutjanus campechanus | reverse complement strand
CACCACATACCTGCACCAAATACACTTTACCGCACTAAACACACTTTACTACAATTACCTCTTCGCTGCTGCATGCGTGTTCTTAGTTCCAGCATTAGCAGTGCTAATCTCAGCCTCTTACTTTATTTTATATTATTTTATTTTATTTTATTTTATTTTACTTAACTTATTTGTACATAGATTGTATAGCTCACTTGTATTGCTCTTATGTTCTGCTCTTGAACTTTTCTTTCTTTTCTTCTTTTAAATCTGTTATAATTATTCCGAGCCTAATCCCGGACCCGAGTACTAATTTAATTTAAAACTGTAAAAGGTGAGCTGGTATGACAATAAAGTTCCTTGAATCCTTGAATCCTTGAATCAATCATGTCTACAGACACAGTGACCCGGAGCAGCCTGTAGGGGGCGTATTCTGCTGCTGTCTTTAAAGACAAGAACACATGTCCTCAAGCAGGAATCAAACCAACACTGAGTTGAGGAGATGATTTGAAAGTCAACAGCTCATCCTCCTGAGGTACTTTCCTGCATGAAGATCAGCTTGTTTGTGATTATTTTAGAGTTGTTGAAGAAACTTTTGCTTTCAAAAATCTGAGTCAGAGCTCAGGTTTGAACCCAGAACCTTGAAGTCTCAAGTCCAACACTTAACTGAGTGAGCTAATGAGTCTTACTTCTCCCTCAAAGCATTTAATTCAGGACATGAATCAGTCATGAATGAACAGATCAATGGGGCACTGCCACTTCCAGCAAACTCCTACAAAGTATAACTCCCCAAGTAACCAGAAATGCCTCCAAAAACTGCTGGTACAGCTTATCTTTGTACATGTGCAGGGACAAAACATTCTCACAGATCATCTTTCACAATCAGCAGTAATTACTAATAAACAAAAGAAAGACATCAGCCTTTACTCTGTAATTTCAATCAGTTTAATCTTTATTTCTTTTTTCATATTTGTCCACACATTTTTTCTTGATTAATAAAATTCAGCTACTTTTCCACACTGTTATGCCTAGGTTTATTTATTTATATGCATACACTCACAATGTGTCAGAGGAATGCCAAATAAACATCTAAAAATACCTTGAATAACAATCAGAAAACCCTTAACACCGTGTACTGTGATTACGACTCTTTAAAGTGTGCGTCAACCCTCATGGAGAGTGCGAGCAGGGCTCGTCTGAGCTTGTGTTTTCTCTATAACCTTGAGAGCGATGGTCTTCACGGCGATCAGGGCTTCGTTGAAGGCCCGCTCGATGTGAGACGGCGGCAGGAGGAATCCGTAACGCCCGCGGTCCTGCAGCTCGAACGTGAAGGAGTATTTGATGCCCAGGTTGTACGCCCAGTCGTCAGAGCCACCGGGAGCCAAATCTGCAGAACAAGCAGCGACAATCGTGATTTTTGTGAGCGACTGAATCATGTCGAGCTGATTTTTCTTTAAAAACAAGTCCCACTTACATATCGTCTTCGCTCCAGCACCGTACCGGTAGATGTTCCTATAATATCTTCTTATTTTCTGGGCAGCTTCTTGAGCCATCTCAAGCTTTTTAAAAAAGTTAAAAAGTTAGTGTCCTGGCTGCTTTCGAATTTTAAGTTGGCTGAATTTGAAAAGAAAAGGTGAGGTAATTAAAGAATGACTTTTCTAGTCAGATAAACTTGATACTAATTCAGTTATAATTGAGAAAACATGTTCAATAAACTTATTTAACTTGTTTAACTGCAGCGATTCACACAGAATAAAGTCTCCAGATACTCCAGAGCTGACTGCTTAAAACCACTTCGCCCCAGTGTTTAAACCACTCACCAGGTCATTGTGGTTCTCTGCTAGCTCTGATTTGCAGGAAAATGGGAAGAGCAGCATCTGGGAGTAGGAGTGCATGGTGAGGTAGAGCTGAACCGAGTCCTTGTGCTGGCGCAGGAAGTCGGCCACGGCCTGGGACTCCGGCTCCGACTCTGGGAACGCACCGCAGTAGATCTCGGTGCAGGGGTCACTGGAGGCCCCCTCAGCTGGAAGAGACAGGATCACTTCACCTTCTAGACACTCTTATATATATGATCAATTAATAATGTGCACATCAAGATGGAAATAAATGATGAAAGTAAGACAACACTTGCAAGAACATGGGCAAAAAAAGCAGCTGAGGACAGGTTTTATGTGATTAACTATATATTTTTGTTGATGGGTGCAATTTTGAAAGTCTCCAGAACACACATTTCTATGGAGACATAAAAAAAAAAGAATAAATCTGTAAAAGAGCAAGAAAATAAATATACAACTGTGAGGACTTACTGCACCAGTTGGCATCAAAGTTTCTGTTGAGGTCGACTCCGATGCAGGCGCTGTTCCTGCTGACTGAGCGGTTCTTCCTCCACATCCTGTTCTGAGACATGAATCAAAAAAGGGACGGCTCATGAATCCAGTTGCTTCCTTTAAAACTTCCCCGAACGTGAAATACAGTCGTGCCTGGCGTGTTCTTACTGTTGTCCACGTGAAGTGGTACCCATCAGGGTTCATCACGGGCAGGACGTAGACGTCCATGTTGTCCAGGATGTGAGTGATGTCTTGGTTGTTCCTGTAAAATGACAAAGACTGTGGAGGGAGGAGGAAAGGATGTGGATTTTAGTGCTGGACCACCACTGTGAGACAGACCTGATAGACGACAAACAAACAAAAACGTACTCACATAGTACACAAACCGCAAGCAGAAAGCAGGAGAGATCCACTCTCTGGCGTGGATCCCACAGTCGATCCATATCGCTTTCTTGTCCGGCCTGTCGTTTAGAGACAGCTGAGGAAGAGACAACAAACGTTCATCTGAGGCGAACGAGGAAAAAGTCTCATTTCAACATGAATAGTTTTAACAGAAACTGCAGCTCATGATCTGATGGATGAGTTTACCTTCAGGACGTAGAGCGGCCGCTTCTCACTTGAGGAGCCAATCAGAATCATTTTGACGGTGTTGGGGTTGTCCTGCTGGGTCCTGTTTATCCAATAATAGATCTACAATAGAGACGACATGTTGAACGTAAACTTCCACATGTGATTATGGAAGTGTACTGCTGCCATGTTAGATATTTTCATGTTATTACGACACACAAACTTCTCACGTTATGACAAGAAACTTTTCTCGCTATAACAATATTTTATTTACTTGTTATAACCTGAAATGTTCTCTGTTATAAGATATAACGTGAAATAAATAAAACATTTTAACAAGATCAAAGTATGTTGTTACGACAAGAAAAGTTTCTCGTTATAACAGAAGTTATAGCATGAAATAATGTTATTGTAACACATGTTATTGTGTTTTTTTGTTTTCATAGCGTGGAAACTATAAGCTGCTGCATATATAATATATATAGGGGTAGAAGTAACTAATTACAAATACTCAAATTACTGTAATTAAGTAGTTTTTGTGGATTCTTGTACTTTTATGAGCACATTTTCAAGTCTGTACTTTTACTTTTACTTCAGTATGCATTACAAGATGTAATCTACTTAGTTACTTTTAAAAATCATAGTTGAGTACTGAGTGCAATTTGAATTAAAATTCAAACCTTTCATCTGCATTTTAGGAGCCAAAAAGTAAATTAACACCTTTCTGAACAAAAGCTGAATGTTATGAAGCTGGATTCTGATAAAGATTTTTTTTTAAAAACACATACATCCTCCAGACTGTGGTATCTGTCGTAGAAAGTTTCGCCGCTTCGTGGGTCAGTGGAGTCGTTCTTCGTCTGCATCTCGATCAGCTCGTTGGCGTTGGGCAGCAACACCCTGAAATAAACATAATGAGTCAGTCACAAACAAACACACTGTGTGATTTGGATGAAGTGTGAGGACAACGTGTGTGTTTTCAGACGTGCAACGTACTCATGAGTTATGGCGTGTCTCTGCAGCAGATCCTTGACCGTCTCTGAGCTGTTTGCAGGAACAAACAGGTGGACCTGAGTCTCTTCTGTGATGTACTGAGGCGCCGCCGGCTGCCACAAGGATGTCTGGGAGAAAATAAGTCACATACACTGTAAAAAAAAAAAGAAACCAGTTCTTTCAACTTAAAAAAGTTAGTGTCTAGGCCAACTTCAGAATTTAAGTTGACTGAATTTCAAAAGACAAGTTGAGGTAATTTTGAAAATTAAATTGTTTTTTTACACAAAACAAGCAACCATGACTTATCTCAAAGTGTACCAGAGACACACAGCAAATCATGTTGTTTTCAAAAAGTCAAAAGACCTGAAGTTTAGACCTGAACTGAAGTTTATAAGTTCTGAAGTGTCCTGAAAATAAATACTAGAAGATTTAAGTTTAATTAACTTGCAAAAATAAAACTTTTATTTTCAGTAAGTTAATGAGGCGAGATCAGTTGATTACACTATTTTTTGTGTGTTTTTTTTCTTTTTACAGTGTATTTATTTACAGGAGGACAAAAAAAATCAGAGGAGCACAGTCACTGACAAAGAAAATAATCATGTCTACCTCATATTGAGTGGATACGTTCTTCACAATGTCCACTTGTTCTTGTGTTTGCGGGGTGATTGATAGAATTTGGTCACTGAATAAAAAGAAAACAGGACATTAGTGTTGTGATACAGACTGCAAAGGCAACTTTCAGATAACTTATGATTGTGTTGTGAAATTGTTGTGAAATTGTGTTGACACAAAGTAAAATATATGTTCAATTAAATTGGATAAACTCTTAATTGTTGTACTTGGCTTGTTTCATTGCATATGTGTGTCACAACCAAACAGTTTTCCAGATAACAACTTAATGCATTTCCTTGAAAATGTCACAAAGTGAACTTACCGTCCTTCTTGGCAGTGTCCTGTCCTCAGGAGTTTGTCCAAACTCATTAAAACAAACAAAATCAAAAGAGTCTTCATGATGTCAGGGCTCAAGACTGTTAAGTGACAGAGGTTTGTTCAAAACATGGGGGTAGGGAGACATTATTGATTAAAAGTGTTTATTTAGAAGTTAAACATTACTTTTTTTTTGAAAGACAAGGGCAGAGATCAGCCATCATGGCAGCACAGAGGGAGCAGGTTAGCTGCAGTGTATAGCTGGGGTTGTATTTTCAGTAACTTTAGCTAAAATATTTGTTTAAGTTACACATGTTAAGTTAGTGTAAGTTTTCCAATGTGGCTTTTCATCAAAAGTCGGTGTAGTAATACCTCCTCGCCGGTAGGTGGCGCCAAATAAATGTAACTAACCGTGGAAAATTGGAAAAACTGAGTAGCCGTGTATAGAAGGGAACCCCAGATCTGCGAAAGATCTCGCGAGAGTGTTCATTTTAACACAAACTACGATCTTTCTCTAACACTAACCAAATGCTCGCTGTCCCTAAACCTGTCCAGACTTCACCCGCAGCTTTGTCACAGTATAAAACATAAAAAGTTTGTACAAAGCGGACAATAAAGAAACAAAGCGTGAAATCTCGCGAGAGCTCCGCAAATCAAGGCTGCCTTTCTAAACGCGACCCAAAAGAGAAGGCGGAAACTTGACAGGTGATGTGTTGTTAAATTTAACTTGGCAAGATGTCGGGCCACGATCAGCTGGTCCTCTGTTTGTGTGAATTAACAAGGTAAAATATATATTAAGTATTTTAATAATGTGATAAAATGTTAATTGTCTGTTTTTAAAGCGTACTTACCTTGTTTCATTCCATTTTATGCTAGCTGCTGCCCTGTTTTTAGCTAACTAACATGAAGTTACCGGTAAAATTCTGTCCATATTTCACGTTAGTTAGCTAAATTCGCTAATGTTAAGCTAATTTGTTGTTTGTGGTCATCTGTATAACGTTACTGTGAATAACAAGCTCTGTATTAAACTACAGATATGGAGGAAGGAGTTTGTTCCTCGTAGTCTCACAGTGTTACCAAAGATGCCACTTCATGTCCCGTTCAATTTAGTGTACAAGTCTGTCAATTAAACCAATAATCACCTGTGTTAATCCTTCTATATCATGTCAAAATGGCTGCTGTGAAGAAGGTCTATTTTCCTATAAATTTTGAGTTCATTATGACTCCTACAGCTTAGTTGCATCTTAATAATAATAATAATAATAATAATAATAATACATTAAACTTGTATAGCGCTTTTCAGGACACTCAAAGACGCTTAATCTTAGGTTTTGTTGTAATATTTGCCTTTAATCTTGTATGCAAGGGTCACAGTTTTTATCATCATTTGTTCCCTTTGGTTGTCTATTGATTGTAATTGATGGGTTATTAGTTAATTCTACTTTGATGGAAAGAAAACCCCCTAAATGATAATGATATGTAAATAAAATGTGCTTGCTGTTAAGTATAACTCTGTGTTGAATCTGTGTTTCAGGTTGCTGTGGAAGTTGCTGTTGCCTCTGGTGTTCCTGTGTGTCCTGCTGATCGCTGTCCTGGTCCTGCTGGTGCTGGCGGTTCGTCTGTGGCTTCAGAGCAGCAGGAACGCCCGGCGGGCGAGGGATGGACGCCCTACCGTGGCCTTCTTCCACCCCTACTGCAACGCTGGTGGTGGGGGAGAGAGGGTGCTCTGGTGTGCTATCAGAGCTCTACAGAACAGGTAAAGCCGATTAGTCATTTTTATTAGATGTTATTTTACTGGAAGTCCCATTGTCCATTTTGTCTTTTTACAGGTATGTGGACATCAACTTCGTGGTGTATACGGGGGACCTGGGTGTGACGGGCCAGCAGATTCTGGAGGGGGCGCGGCGCCGTTTCAACATCGTGCTCCCGCGGCCGGTTCAGTTCGTGTTCCTGAGGCACCGGCTGCTGGTGGAGCCCGGCCTGTTTCCTCACTTCACCCTGCTGGGACAGAGCGTGGGCTCCATCTTCCTGGGATGGGAGGCGCTGACGGAGTTCGTCCCGGACCTTTACATCGACTCCATGGGCTACGCCTTCACCCTGCCCCTGTTCCGCTACCTGGGAGGCTGCAGCGTGGGGAGCTACGTCCATTACCCGACCATCAGCACTGACATGCTGTCTGTAGTGAGAGAGAGGAACCCCAGGTAATTACTGTGTGTCTTTACTAACTTTCTCCAGTTTCAGATGTAGATGTGATCATGGGAGTCCTAACTAAAACTTGCTGCTGTTGTAGGTTCAACAACCCAGACTACGTGTCCAACAGTCTCTTCCTGAGTGCCTTCAAGGTGGTCTACTACTGCCTGTTCGCTCTGCTCTACGGCATGGCCGGCTCCTGCAGCGACCTCATCATGGTCAACTCCTCCTGGACCCTCGATCACATCCTGTCGCTGTGGCGCGCTCCCAACCGCACCAGCGTGGTCTACCCGCCCTGCGACGTCAGCGCCTTCCTGGACGTCCCGCTGGAGGACGATGGGGACAGGAAGTGCCACTCAATCGTCTCTGTCGGGCAGTTCAGGCCAGAGAAGGACCACCGGCTGCAGATCAGAGCTTTCAAGAAGGTGTTGGACAGGAGGAGGGAGGGCGCTGGGGGCTGGGAGGCGCTGAAGCTGGTTCTGATTGGTGGTTGCAGGAACCAGGAAGACGAGGACAGGGTGCTCATGTTGAGGGGGCTGTGCCAGGAGCTGGGCGTGGCCAACAGGGTGGAGTTTAAACTAAACATACCCTTCGAGGAGCTGAAGAGAGAGATGGGGGAGGCCACCATCGGACTGCACACCATGTGGAATGAACACTTTGGAATCGGTAATTTAATTTTTAAGTCTGTGTTTCACCAACAAAGATCAGAGTTTAGCAAATTACAATTAAAACACCATTGGTGTCACTACAAGTCTAATTTAAAAACTGACTTTTTGATGATGTTAAAAGTTCCACTCTTCTTTTCCCCCTCCAGGCGTCGTGGAGTGTATGGCAGCTGGGAAGGTCATTCTGGCGCACAAGTCCGGCGGTCCCAAGCTGGACATCGTCGTACCTTTCGAGGGAGGCCAGACGGGCTTCTTGGCCGACGACGAGGACAGTTACGCCGAGGCCATAGACAGGATCCTGGCGCTGCCGCCCGCCGCTCGACTTCAGATCAGACGCAACGCGCGCCAGTCGGTTGCTCGCTTCTCAGATCAGGAGTTTGAAGCGTGCTTCCTCGCCGCCATGGAGCCTCTGATGGGAACACTTGAGCGATGAGCAGAGGACTGAGCACCTTTACTTTGATGCACTTATGGCTGCATTTACACTGTAGGACCGATGACAAAATGAGATTATAACTGACACCACTCAAAGGATTCTGTACTCAGATTTGAAAGAAAAGAGGCAACTCCCAAATGCAAAAAAAATATCACCACAATCCACAAAGCCAAAGGGTTGTCGAGCAGCTCTTCCTCTTGTTACTGAATTTAAACCAAGGAAGCTTCTCATCATTCTCATTAAGGTCTGAGTACAATTTAGATGTATGGCCTGATATCAGAAACATGTTTTTAAGGTGGATGCAAATCAGGTACAGATGGAATCAAATTCTGTCAAGGCAGCAGTTAAAATATCACGTCTTTGCCTCGTGACTGGTCAGAGTGAATCCAGCTGCAGAAAACTGTGTAGTTCTGTGAGAGTTGTGTTTGTAAATACTTGATTATCATGTGAAATATACAGAAGCAGAGAACAGCCGTGCTTGCAGGGGTTTTTTTGTTTGTAAATGGCGAGATAAATTATGACAAAATAAGCTTTGTTATTCCGAGAAAGAAAGTTTTGTTATTTCTTGAGATAAGGAGAAAATTAACCCGTGATTTCAAGATAACAGCATCAACAAAAATTATTTCAAGCACGGACGTTCTCGGCTTCCATAAGAATGACAGTTCAGTCCCTTATTGCATTTTTTACTGAACACATTCCTTCGTCCGTAGTGTCAGTTTAGTTAAAAAGAGATGTATTATATTTAATATGGAGGTAATGGGACTAAAAATACTAAACAGAAACATATTTATTGTTTACAAGACCAAGAATTGTCCTCATGAACAAACTGTGAAGTATTTTTGATATTGATGATGAATGTAATAAACATATGATGGGAGTAAGGGGTTGTTTTTTTTTAATCTATTCTTTTTACTGCTCTGCTAACATTAGCTCCCATCCATCATCATTTTGGCTAAGGTTGCACCACACATACCACACGTTATGCTCAGCTAACCAAACTAGTCAAACTAAGTGTGTTTGTCCTTACAGGGCTGGCCTTAAATCCACTCCAGCTGAGATGCAGCTGCAAAATCTCAAAACACATCATTAAAACATGCAGCTATTTCCATAAAACACATCCAAAAATCGGATTGCTGTTTCCTCAAATGATTAGACTAAAATTGCCTGGGGAAAAAAAAGTGGAAAGTCTGCATGTATTTATTGATTCAAGCTGATTAAAATACTGGATTGCATTGAACTCATCAATAACAGTCGGATTGAGGATATGTGGGGGAATTTTGGAGTACAATCTGATCATGTGGTCATTAAAATTGGCACATTGCTCCGGGATCAATAGTGCTGAACGAAGGTCAGCAGCTATTACGTGAAGGAAGCAGACCAGACAGACAGCAGGGGAGGGAGGTTCTTTTTTTTCCAGGGGTTACAGAGGGTAAGAGGCGGCGCATGGGGCTGTTAGGACAGATGTAGAACATATTTATAGGGCGACAAAAGACCAAAAAGCCTATTAGGTTTGGTGAAGATGAAGTCCTACGTGCTTCTCCTGGCCCTGCTGCAGGCTCTGGGATGCTCCGGTGAGTGTTTCTCTGCACTGATCCTCTTCATGCTGTTAACTGTGGCTGTGAACTTTTTCCAACATCTTTGACCTCTCGTGTTGCAGGAGTCCCGCTGTACAACTCCGAAATGGAGTCCATGGCAAACAGGGGTCTGGGAGCAGCTCTGGCACAGGCCAACACTGTGTACGCTGTCAGCCATCTTTACCGCGTCACTCGGGGCTCCGTCACAAGGGTCAGTCTGCACAAACTATCAGATAATCTGTAAAGAAACGTCTCTAAAACCAATTTTACATCATTTAACTGTTATTGCAGGTTGCTATGCTTGCAGTGGATGGTATTTAGTGCAGCAGTGTGTTTTATTTGTGGGATTATGACAACTATCATGTTTATTCCAGGTTATCCCTGTGGGCATGAACACTGTTGACATGCTGATGTCATTTGGCATCAAAGAGACGGAGTGTACGAAGGCTTCCGCAGCTGATCCTCAGACATGCGCCTTCAAACCTGGATTCTTTGTGGTGAGACACACTTCAGTCTTATTCTGGGTCTGTTTCAGTCTAAAAAAAGTAGTATTAGTTGTAGTAGACATAAACCAGGTTTGTACTAAAAGTGCACTATTTTCTGATATGCTAACAATGTGCTTAATATTCAAATTACAAATCATTAGTGCTACTTAAATATTCTATAAAATATACAATGTACAGTGTACATACAACACACACAAATAACAGAAAGGTCAGTGAGAACATGCCGACACAATCAGCATTAATAACAGTTGGAAAAATATAAAGGAAAGGAAATAAATAGTTAAAATAAAACCTCCAAAGGGGCATTATATTTGCAGCATTATAAGCATGACTAAACTATTTTGAGAAACCGTGAAGATACAACTTTTCACCAGCCTGATACTTTTTAAAAATCTGCTTTATTTCAACTTTAAGATCATTTTAATTATAACTGTGCACTTGAAAGTAATTCTAAATTCAAATAAATTCTATTTACAATGTATTATCTGCACGTTTTTATTGAATTATAAATATACTTCTTATATACACTAATAATAAACTTGTTTTAACTTTAAAAAGTTAAAAATTTTAAGTCGATGGAGGCTGAAAAGACATGTTGAAGTGTTTTTTTAAAAGTCAAATAAACTTTTAAGTTAGTAGAACTCAAGTTTATAAGCTCTGAAAATAAATACTAGAATTTAAATAACAGTTTAAATAACTTGTAAATAAATAATAAATAAATTGTAAGTTAATGAGAAAAGATTAGATTTTTTAGTGTGTTATGGGTATATTAATGGAAAAGTGGGTTATAAGATACTCAAAGTATTTCAGAATACTTTAATTAACCTTAATTATACATTGTTAGAAGATCAAAAATAGACAGGTTTAATAATAAATGAAGTGTACTTCACTTGAATAGTTTGGTGCCACAGGGTTTGGGTATAGTTCACCTGAAGTAACAGTCGGTGTGAGTAGGACATGTTGACACACTGATGCAGCTCACTGTTTGTATTGGCTCAGATTCACTGGAACAAAGTGTGTCGATCAGATGTGTTTGGTCGCGATGCAGCGGGACAGTGTGATGACGCGTGTGATGAATGAAACCACAAAACAGCAACAAACGCTCGTATTAAAACACCTCCCTCTCCTCATCCGCCCTCCTTCTCTTGCAGCCGTCCTTCCCCTGCGTCACTCGGGTCCGGATGTCGGCCTCCTCGGCCCAGGTGTTGTCTCTCCGGTGCGGCAATGATGGGAGCTCCAGCTCGGAGTCCAGTGAGGAGGTGAGGAGGAGGAGGAGACAGAGGAGAACAAACTAATCTTAATAAATAAACCCATGATGAATGTTCTGAACTGCACGGTGCATATGAATAATGTGAAGGCTTTGATTTCACAGGTTTTCTCAAGAGGAAGACACCAGTTCAACATCCCAGCTGTGAACAGAGGTAAACGTGTTTTTTACTTTATATTCAGCCATGTCACATTCAGTGCATTTAACTGACCCCAGGAACTTCCTCTTTCAACAGACCCAGCTCCCGCTGCGCCTCCTCAGCCCGTCCAGCCCGCTCGCTCCTTCCCCAGCCAGCCGCTGGACGTCCAGCCCAGAGGAGACACTTTTGACAACTTCCTGGTGTGAAAAGTTGAGCTCACTCTGGTGCTGATCAGATGTAACGCACTTGAAATAAAGACGTAACTTGCACATTGTTTTGTTTTGTTTTTTGTCCCTTTTGTTGTCTGTCAATGACTGCTTGTCTCACTTCCTGCCAAACTCCATTAACATTTGACTCAATTTAACCGTTATCAACATCTACGCCTTCTAGAAGATTATTAATGATCTCCTATGACTCATAAACAGACACCTACTCATTTACTGAACATTCAGCATTAATTTAAACTCCAATAAACATGAAACGGGCAAATTAAAACAGATGCTTCAGACCAGAATAGAAATTTCAAGAACATGCAGGCTGCTGCATTAAGTTTCTTTAATCTCTGATGACATATTGCAGGAATTCTATGATTTTGTACAGTATATATATATATATCATATTTCTTCCTTAATGACTCTACAGTTGTTTACACTTTGCAGTGTCATTCAGTGGTCTGGATTGTACCTGTTGTACCTGGACTGGTTCTGGCCTGCGGGTCGTATGCTGGCTCATCAGTACGGAGGACTGTAACTGCCAAAATAAAATAAATTACTCAGTTGCAATAATTTGGGAAAACATTTATTCTGCATTTTAAATAAATACAGAAACAAAATATCCATTTATGTCACATTTGATAAATTAACGTCTGCATTTATATATAATATTTTCTGGTGCATTTTATGGCATTAATTCAGTTATTTAGTCTTTTTTAAATTTATTTTATCAGTTATGGTCCTCCACAGATCAGTAAACCAAATTAGAAAAGAAAAAAAACACTTTTTAATCTAACGATGCGTGCCTTTTTGGAGTTTATATGGCATTTTAATTTGCTATTTTTTATAATTTTGACAGCCATGATCCTCAGTAGTTCAGTAAACCAAAGTAGAAAATAAAATAAAACACTTTATTGATTCACGGCTCGTTTTGGAGTTCAGGGTTCAATCTAAGACTCCCAGATGTTTGATGTAGGACAGAATACGACCACTAGAGGGGGCGTTTTCACCATCTGTACTTCCACATGGTTACATAAACTACACCTTCTCCACATCAAGTGAACAAAATGAGGACTCTGAGACGGGTTGAGGTCTGGTTTGAACATTTATATTGTGATTTTTCAGTTTAAATGCAAGAGGACACATTTACTCTTAATCTGCAACCATTTTTGTCTTCATTTCACTTGGCCCCACGTGTTCACATCAGCACATCAATAACTTACATACTGTACTGTAGCAAACATCCTGTTCAGGACAATGATACTCAGGTATAAGAAATGGTACACTGCCTTCGGGTGGCGATCAAAAATAATAAAAATAGCGTGTTAAAACAGGGCTTGTGTGGAAAATCTTCATGATATAATTAACGGACTTGTGGATATAATGGTCCCGGTCATTAAAGCACACATTTCATCACACTAGAGCCAGTTTAAAACCAGTTTGAAATATTAATGATATGTCATCCTGGCACACAAGGACGTGTTGTTCCTTGAAGGACAGCACTAGCACCCTAAAAATGAAGGCATTGCCGCTGGAAACAAAAATCAAGGTACAAAATCAAAGGTAACTTTTAGTCCCTGTGCACCGAGGGTTGAAGCAGTAATGGCACCATAAAGAAACGAAGATACGACAGACACAGGAAGTTGAAAGCAACATTCAGTCCAAAGCCAGTCAGATGGTTTCTGTTGTTGACTACATGATTTAATGCTCTGTACATTAACCAGACAAATGCATCTTCTTCAAACCGGGTCACCTTTGTGGGGATGAGTACACTTCACAATCCAATCTGTACATTCTTCCTCCTGATTTTGTGATACCGTGTGACTTAAGAAGGCGGCGGGCGGGCGGGCGGAGGGGGAACCGACAGTAACGGAGCAGCAGCTGCAACTGTACAGACACAAACTGAAGGGTAAAGGTCCAAAAAATCAAGCCAACGCACGGGGAACTCACACAGTCCACGAAGATTACACCATCACAGGCCTCCCCTACTCCCCCCACCCCCTGTTCCTCTCCATATACAGAAGTCCATTAAATAAAAAAACAACTTTTATTTCCAGTTGCACAGTCCAGACTCTGCTGAACCTTTGGAAGAAAAAAAAAATCTCCTTTCTGCTTTGACCTCGCTGTGCAAGACTTTGGGAATAAGGCTTCCTCCTAGTGGTGAAACAGTCTAGAAATGTTTTGAGACGACAGATTTTTAAAGTTTTAGTTTTTCGAGTGTTTTTTATTTTTTATATATTTTTTTATTACTGACTCATTGCCTTCATGTCTGTAATTGACCCGTCCTAAGTCCCGCCTCTTTTTGCTCTGTGCTCCGTTAACAGTTGAGAAAGCTTTGTACCAGGCGGAACCTCAACCACTTTTTCCCTTTTTGTTTCCTGTACTTAGATATGCTACGTGCTAGGCTAACATTAGCTGGCAGATGCAACAAGATGGCTAATCGTTTTACTTTTCAACATAGACGAGCCGAATGCACGGCATATCTAAGAGGAGAAAACAGGAGAGGAGAAAGTTGACAGAGGTCCTGGCAGGTACCAAGCTTGCTCATTTGTTATTGGAGCACAGAGCCAAAAAGCGGCGGGACTTTGGGACGGTCAACTGATAATGTTCTCAAATAGCTTTCTCATATACATTCCATTGTGCCCTAATGTTTTGTTCCTCTCTAGACTTTGTCGACCAGCTATTAAAAGACAGACTTATAAAAAAAAATCCTTCCATTTATCGATCATTAAATAATTTTATATAAAAGCAAACCTAACCATCCCCGCTCCACGAAGGCCTTCCCTAACGGTTAACTACTTCACCACGTCCATACATGCACGCACACGATGCATGTATGCGTATGCAGTCTCAGTCTCTCTCTCACTCATGCACACACACCAGAACAGCTTCATGTCTTGCAGCTTGTTCTTACATGAGGTCCATGCAGTACCAAAGCAGAAAGATCCTGATGTGGTTGGTTGTTTTGTTTTTTTTTCTTTGTTTTTTCTCCAGTACGTGGCACAAACTTATGGCAAAGAAGCGGATACATGGTTTGGCTCAGACCTGGATCCAGTAATATTTGCACACTTCTTATTTGGATCTGCTTGGTGTACCAGATGGGTGAGGTTTACCATACAGGGTGATACAATGTCTTCCAGAGAGTTGAGACAATCGCAGAACTTTTCTGTGACCTCAAACTTACCTGCTCCAGTCTTAATTGTCCCGATATCGTAAACCCCACAGATCCAGAATGACAAGCATGTTAAAAAATGCAATAATTAGCAAACACTAATTGATCATGGTCTGATTTGGGTTTTAGTATATACAGTCGTCCTTGTATCAGGAAAACGCTCCCATTTCACTGATGAATGTTCACGTCCATATATTCTCTCATTGTCTATTCATCCGTCTCTACTGTGTCCTGATCTCCAAGTTCAACACTCTCCGGTAAGTTTGGTGGCGTCCCCCCGTTTGGGCGGTGCAGGCGGGGGTCCTCGACGTAGCGTTGCATAGCCTGAGATGTTTCCGGACATGTAGCTGCCGTTTCCACCGTTGCTTTGCTTTCCTTGGTCCAGCAGCAGCTCGGGGGGCGGCGGAGGCAGCGCCATGTCGTCCATGGTCCCCACAGGGTCCAACTTGTTGGAGCTGAGGGAACCTTGGCGACCCACCGACTTTCGCTTCAGTGTCCGGTTGAGGTCCTCCAGGAAGTTGGGCTGGCCTGAGCTGCCCTTTGGGGAGGTGGGTGGAGGCGGGGAGAGCGGAGGGGGATCTGGGGTGGTGTTGCTGCGCCGCACAAGCGTGGGCGGCGCAGTCTTTTTCAGGGAGCTCTTCCCCCATGTTGAGTTGCTGACGAGGGAGATGGGCGGAGGAGGAGGGGGAGCCTGGGGCTGGGGGTTGACCACGGCTACCCTGGGAGGTCCTCCGCTGTGGGCGTCACCACCAGGAGGTGGAGGAGGGGGAAAGAGCTCAGAGGCAGGGGGAGGAGGCGGGAAGTAGGCACACTCAGGTGGTGGGGAAGGGAAGTCGCCGCTGGACTGCTTCACCTGGCTCACTTTGGCCTGGAGCGCCGCGGGCAGGTTGGACAGGTTGAGCTTGCCTGGTTTTGGAGGAGCACGAGGACCAGATGAGGGGTCCTTAGATGGGGATCCAGAGGAGGGGCATGGTGGGGCAGCAGGGGTGGTGTTCTGAGGAGCAAACTTGCTGAGCAAGTTCCTCCTGGACTCCTCGTAGGAGGCAGAGGCAGAGGCGTTGACTTTGATGCTGGAGTTCCTCTGCGGGGTCGGAGGAGGTTTCTTGCCTCCCAAACTGAAGGCGCCAGTGGGTGATCTCCTCGTGGGGGAGCCCAGGTTTCCAGGTGGGAGGGGAGGAGGAGGTGGAGTCGGGCCTGTGACGGGGGCTGGAGGAGGTGGCGGTGGAGGAGGAGGGGCAGGGAAGCCAGCGTTGTTTTCTGGAGGGGGTGGAGGGAACTCTGGAGACTGCAGCTGTTGGCCGCCACCAGGCTGCCATTTTGGTTTGGTTTTGACTGCGGGTGGAGAGAGGGGGGCTTTGGGGCTCTCTGTGTGATTGGCTACTTGGGATGAAGCTCCTGGAAACTGACTGGCTAGCTGCTTCACCAGAGACATAGTTGGGGGGCCTCCTGTGGAGATGGATGTGGGCTTTGACAAGCTGTGCTGCTTGGGCAGAGTTGGAGGCGGGTGGCTGGAGGTGTGGCCCGCCTGGAGGCTGAATTGCTTCTTAAGGGGTGCAGGTGGAGGAGGTGGCGGAGGTGGTGGTGGGGTCGGACCACCAAGGGCAGCGGGAGGTGGTGCAGGAGGGAATGGGGAGACAGGTGAGACAGGTTTGTGAGGGACAAAACCTGGGGTGAAGGTTTTGGGCGGCGCCGGTGGTGGCGCAGGAGGAGGTGGGAACTGGGACGGCACTGGGAATTGCTGGGGAGGTGGAGGAGGTGGTGGCGGAGGTGGAGGCGGAGGAGGTGGGGGAGGCGGAGCAGGTGCAGGTGGTGGGGACTCTTCGAGGCCTCCGTTAGGCGAGAGGAGGTCCCGTGGCGGGCTGGGGAACCGCTCCTTCAGCGCCTGCTTCAGCCCATTGGGGTAAACCGGCTGGCTCATCATGGAAGCCGGCGCAGAAGGGGGTGGAGGAGGAGGAGGGGGAGGAAATGCTACTCCATTGTACTGTGAAGCAGGTGGAGGTGCTGGAGGAGGAGGGATGAAGGAAGGCGGAGCAGCTGGGCTGGGAGGTCCCAGCTTCAACACGGCCATGGCTGAGCCGGGGGTCGGCATGGAGGGCGGAGGGGGAGGAGGAGGTGGAGGGGGAGGCGGGACATTAGTCCTTGCCGCAATGTGATTCACATTGATTGGTTTGACCTGTGCTGCGGGTGGTGTCGGAACCGGGGGGAGAACTTGGTGAGCGGTTGCGTGGAGGTGGAGGGGCAGCTTGTGATTGGCCTGCGAGGTCTTCTGGTTCTGCAGCCGGGTGATGGTGCTGTACTTGTACATGGTGGGAGCCGGCGAGTGGTGGGACACCATCTGAACTGGTGGTGGGGGAGGAGGGGGAGGTGGTGGAGGAGGAGGCGGGGGTGGTGGAGCCACCTCTGGCTCCGGTGGGGGCATGGGCGGTGGCAGCTGCTGCTGTTGTGGAGACTGTGGTGTCTGTGGCGTCTGTGGAGACTGCGGAGGGCGCTGCTGAGGCAGCTGGACAGGCGGAGGCTGCGGGGCCTGTTGAGGGGACTGAGGCAGGGGAGGCGGGTGCTGGTGTTGCGGCTGGGTTGGTGTCGGTGGGTACACTGGTGGGTGCTGATGCTGTGGTGGGTGCTGTTGCTGCTGGGGCGGGGGCTGAGGCTGTGGTTGGGGAGATGGCGTCAGGGCCTGGTGATCCACTGAATGCTGGCTGTGGTGTCGGTGTTTGTGGGACTCGTGTGGCAGCGTGGCCCCTCTGGACGCCTCCATCCTCATATGCTAGAAACAGAGAAAAACGTGCGTCAGCTTAATTAAGTTAACGACATACTGTAACAAATAAACTACTTTAAACGGGTTTATTTGAAACCTGACTTCTACCTTGGTGCTTTCCTCGATCTGGGTGCCTCTCTTCCAGGCCTCAGAGAAAATGGAGCTCACCACGCTCTGGGACCGGCCATGAGAGGAGCCCGTGTCCACCCCGCTGTCCGAGTGTCCTGAATGGTTAGACTGGGACTCTGGAAGATGACACAAAGGACAGGAAGACTTTCTGAGACAAGTTTATTCTTAGCACAGCGAAAGTACAGATCCTGCAGACCCAAAAGTTCCAAAAAAAAACCACAACCTGATTGGACAGTGAACTAACCAGGGATGCTGGCAGAACTGGAGCCTGATCGGATGCTGGAGGTAGAGAGAGAGGACCAATCGTAGGCTGCCTCTGTCCTCTTCATGGCCTCCTGGTAGTTCACATACAGTTGTTTCCCATACTACAAACACACAAGGTGAAAAAACACAAGAACACAGGAGAGAATTAATTAACACATTTTTTCTTGGAATGATTTTGTGTGAAGATTAAACAAGCCAGAGCAGAAACTCAGCTTCGGACGCACCTTGGCGATACGAATCCCGTTCACCCATTGGTGCAGGGTCCTGACGTCATCACAGCACAGATACTTGATGTACTGCGACTTCTTCTGGATTTGTGGATGCTGCAAAAAAAAAGAGAGTAAAAATATGTATTTTACCAGCCACCAGAATGAAATAACTCTAGTTGATTTGCTTTGAAGCACTTTGCAGAGCGCTTTGAATAGAAGCAGGTGTTTTCTAATGGAGGGCTAATGGCGGTAAATGCGCCGGGGATGCCTGTCCGCTCTAATAAGTCTCCAGGGTCCATAAGAAGAATTTCACACGTTCACACAGCTATTTTAAACCCATACATAGAAATTCACACTCTGTCAGTGTCCGTGTTAACATGCTACACATCTGTCGCCATGAATACGTTCCTGTGACATCAGCAGATTTGAAGTCACAGAACACACACAGTGGAAGATACAGTGTAGGATACAGGAAAAGGCTTCAAACCTTCAGGGCCAGGCAGTAGTCAGTAGGCGCCTTGTATTTGCTGCGGTAGTCCTGGCCGTAATACACGTTTACGTGGTCCAGCTGCAGGAAGCACACCAGATCTCTGGACGCCTGCAGACAGAGGAGGACAGAGGAGGACGGACTGATGCATGGTTGATTTTAAAAAAAAGGACGGAGGCTGAATGAAGCTGCTGCTCTTTGCAGGGTGGAGAAGTTACATGAATAAATGTTCTTCCTGTTTTATGTTTGGCTGAATGAAATCTTTTTACCATGAGTTTTGCAACATGGTCGCTTAAATTTTCATTTAATTAGCACACTAAAGTGCTACTTCCTACAATCTGGAGCCTTCAGTCGTGATCAGTAAAGCTGCTCTTTTGCTCTTTAAAAGCTCACTTCATATTACGCTAAAAGCATTACTTTACATTAGCACACAAAGGGCAAACTGCGCACCGTGGAAACAAGTGCAATAAGCTGATAATTAGCCTGATCAGCCACCGTCTGTAATCAGCACACGCATTATTAAACCATTAATCAAACCAGTAACTAACAGCAGTCAAAGTCAGTCACCGAGTGTTTCTGTAGTCGTGACAAAATAGCGGTTTGAATCAAATTAAAGCTCCCTGTGCTGTGTGAGCCAAACTCCCTTTAAGAAATATGACATTTTAACAATTCCTCACAGGTCAAAACTCTAGAAACACTAAGATAAAAGGTGTCATATGTTGACAGACTTCTTGTCAATTTCGGCATCAATATAATCCAAAGATTTTGCCTTGGCGTAACTCAAAGTTGCATGATCAAAACGAGGGGAAAATGTGAGACAGGGGAGCGCTTCAGGTGCCACTGGGCACTGAGACGTTCCCACAGGTACATCTGATATTTCTGGTCACAGTTTAGACTGACTGGATGTACAGAAACATGCAAGACAAAATTCTAAATTACATATTAATGCTGTAAAAGTATTTCTGGAGCAAATGCTGTTTTTGTGCCTGAGTGAAATTACTCTAAATGGGCTTTAAATAATTATGATAAGAGGATCTAAATCCCAATGTAGTCCAAGTGTGCATGTTACACTGATCTAAATTAAATGTATAATGCTTTATTTAATGCTTGAGCTGACACTAGCATGTTTTTTAGGACTCAGCCTACTTTTTAGCTCACACAAGATTGCAGGATTTAAGTACTGGGCTGTTATAATGCAGCTACTGAATGCTGATGTGGTGTCACTGAAGACTGAGCAGAGAGTGGTATAGACTGAGAATGACTGTGGAGGATGATAGCGCTAAAAATAGAGCACATGTGCACAACAAATCTTCCCCAGTTTCTGTTGTGTTCAAAGTCATCCGCCACCAAACAGGAAATACCACAGAGCAGACTGTGTCAATCTGGTTCTCATAACCTCGACCCACATTTCTCCAGTCCTCCCATCTTCATTTTGTCTGTGACAAGTGTGTGCCTAAATCCTCAAGTCTCACTGACCTTGGCTTTGCCTTTGGGGACGTAGTAGATCCCAGAGGCCCTGAGGAGGAAGTAACGCTTCTTCCACGACTTCTTCCCGTCCTCCTTCAGCCACAGGATGCCCTCGATCTCCGGCACGGACACCGAGCCGCCACAGAAACACTCCTAAGAGAAACACATGCACGCAAATTGATGCAATTGATCTTGTCAGCCCTGATCTGCCGGAATGATAGGAAACTTTAGATAATCTCACCTCTAATAAAGCCTCTTTATTCCTGTCGGCCATTTCGGATGTCTCCTTCCGCCCCAGCAAATAGTTCTGGGGATGATTGAGAGGAACAGTGAGGAGAAGGAGGATGAGGGAAGGGGGGAAGTGCAAAGTCAGTGGCTCACCTCGTCTTATGTTAAATAAATTATTCACCTTTACTCGCTTTAGAGCTTTGACCTACTTCCAGCTTCTCCTACACAAACACACTCCCTTGTTCACTCTCTGGGTTGTGCAGGCACCAAGCATGCATAAACAATGTGTTTGTGGATATAGCATATGCTTTCAGCATTTAAACGCTGAATGCAGACGGACAACAGACGGTATGATCCGTCCTCGCCTGTATACGTGTGTGCGTTGAGGTGTAATGGACGGTCACCTGAGGGTTCTTGAACAGGGCGTATTTCTCGATGCGTTCGATGAACATGAGCTTGTTGTGGCTGTCCCGGGTCCAGTTTAACAGGTTCTCCACCAGGTTCTCATGATCCTCAAAAATACGCTCTGAGACAGAGAGAGAAAGGGAGAAAAGAGGGAGTAATGAGATGCAAGATGTGCACTTTTTTTGCTGACCTGCAAATGTGCACTTAATTTCCTCCCTCCAGGGAGTTCTGTTTTTTTTAGGTGGGGTTGAACCTTTAAGCTGAAGTCACAAGCAGATACTATACTTAGATCACAGATAATCATAACACAGTGGATGTTTGTCACCCACTTTGTTTACATTGCTCCCACGCTTTATGCAAAAACACCCCCATCCAGATGCCACCAGTGCAGAATAGAGCAAACCATAAACAGTGTTTATTTGACTGAGGTTTGGTGGAAACTGTCTTACCCATCTGCAGCTCAGTGATGGTTTCCACCAGAGACCAGTCGGGGCTGTAGCCGCAGTGGGACTTGTCCAGCAGGCTGTCTAGCACCTGTCTGACTGTCTGCCGCTCGTCCACCATCATGGTCTTGGAGCTCTCGTCCGACATGTGGACCCTGATCACCAACTGAGGGAGAGGAGGAGGAGGGAGAGTGTTTTTTTTAAAGAGATACACTCCAGAAACTGCTAGGATTAATAGTTTGAACATGGTTTTCCAACTAAAAGTTCAAAAAAGATTCCTAAAAAGAGCCTGGAAGCACAGGAAGTCTTCCTCCCTCACTGAGAAATTGCAATGAAAGCATTTTAGAATGAGGTTGGGGGACGGACAGCTCCAGTGTACTGAAAGGATAAAATCTGATCATGTGATTGCAAGGCTTGTTTCAAATACTTCCAAATATTTACGAGGTCGGTATAGTCACAATGTCGTATATACGGCCTCTACACATGAAAATCCAATAATCTGGATCAAGTTTTGCATCCATATGCAACAAAAAGTCCCCATAACAAGCAGGCTTAAACTAATCTGGATGAGACAAACGCACACGTGCCAAATCCAGCCTACATAAGACTTGTCCTGGTGCGAGACCAAATAAAGCCCCTCAATTCCTTGACCTCTTGTTTGTTCCCTCCTGTCAGGACCCTGACATCCAATCAGTGTGTCGGTGCAGTTGATTGAACAGAGGCACGGACCAATGAGAAGGCTGGGGTGGGGAGCTGTGAGACTGAAGACATGGGGAGTCTGACCTACATTTCTCACAGGAGAGACCCCTCAAAAACCCCTCGTCTGGCAGGGAAAAAACAAACCAAATGTCCCACTGCTTCAGCAAGACACAACTCTGAACCTTTTATCCAAATGCAATCAAACTGGCTTCAGTGTAGAGCTGCAGCTAATGATTAGTATCATGGGGCTTCTGCAGGTTTTGATAAGTTAAATTTAAGACTTTTTAAAATCAGAAACAGAAAGACCTTTTTAAGACGACTATAAATGCAATTTAAGACCCATTTTGTGTCCATACTGGCAACAAAGTACATGCACACATTGCATTAGTGGTTGTTGGGTCAATGCTGGGAAACTGACCTTTTCTGACCTTTAAATAGACCAAACAACTAATCTATTGATCGAGGAAATAATCGTCAGATCAATCGATAATGAATTTAATTGCTAATTGCAGCCCTCTTTGGTCTCCTTCTCTAGCTGTTGTTGTGTCATCAATGCAAAAAAAGTGAGACTTCAATTGAACTTTACGAAAGTAATGTTCGTAATTCAGTCAATCAACTTTTAAGCCTGGTCAGAATCATGTTTAAGGCCTTTAAAGAAACTATAAGGCCTTATTTTCTTGTCCAAAACCCAAAGACTCTTTATTTTCTGTCATAAATGTGAAAGAAAAGCTGCAAAGCTTCACATTTAAGAAACTATAACCAGCAAATGTTTGACATTTCTGCTTGAATAATGGCTTAAATGATGAATCGATTATCAAAATAATCAACTGATCGTTGCAGCTGTACTTGAGTGTCAAGAATCTAGCATATAGTGTGAGGCAGAGCTGGCTGTGTAGACTGCTGACAACCACAAGACCAATAATTTAGCACATCACAGCGTTCTGCTATGCTGGCCGAGCTGTACCAGCTCTCTTTATCTTGTCATATTGTGTTCGCTTGGCACAGTGAAGTCTAGCCCAACACTATTGGGTCTCAACTATTCATGGCGTATAAAAGGCCACCATTCTGTTGCTCTCATTCACAGAGACAGTCCATTCACTGGCGGAAACACTGGCCTGTGGAGTCCCATGCCGACTTCCCAATGGAGACATGCACACATCATCGCCGTGGCTTTCAATGGAGGAAGGCGCCCCAGTTGTTCTAAAAATCTGCACCATTTTGGTTGGGACGGGGGGAAATAAGATGTTTTTGTGTAGAATGCGTCTGCATTGTCTTTGCGGCGCTCTCTGATTCCTTGCTCCCTCCCCAGCAGACACACACACACACACACACACATAATCAAACACTGCAATGACCTATTTTCTCTGCGCTTCACCGCCTCGCTGTGAATGAAGTTCACAAAGAAATGCGGCGAATATGACAAGACAGCGATTATTGTGAGTCAGAACGGGCTTTTTTCTGAAACAGACACCGAGTCAGTGAGTGGAGAGTGCGTGTCCTACCTTTTTGACCTGTGCCTCCTTGATTTTTTCCAGGGCGACACGGATCCTCTCTGCCTTCAGTTTGGCAGCTTGCTCCTCCTGGATGGACACAGGAGAACGGTTAATACACGGCAGGAAAAGCTCACAAAAACACACAGAAAAGCCCTGACAAAAATCTTGATTTCATCGCCTTGCCTCATCCTCCTCGCCTGTGTCTTTCATTATTGTCTGGCAGGAATAAGACATCATGCACACACAACTTCATTAAATAGTAAGCAGCCGTCTAAACCATTTAAACACACCAGCCTCGGGCGCGATGGCGCATGGTGTCAGTCCAATCCTCCCATGCCTTGGCTCGCTTACCTGCCCCCTCCAACATGATGCCATCACCTCCATTCCGCAGGTAGTGTTTCCCTCCACGTGTGTGCAGAAAAGTGGGTGTGTTTGATCACGACTTGTGTGTGAATATTGGATCAAACAAAATAAAACACAGTGATGGCTAAAACCGCCGCTATTGCGCCATCGCTCCCTCAAATATGGCGCTCCGCTCGCCGTCTACGGTTCCATATTGGATTCATATGGAAGCTGCAGCCGCTTCCTTTGATCTCGCTATACAGCAGCAGAAGGGAAACAATGGTAAAAGATCCCCGAAGGGCGAGAGGCTGCGGATGAGCGTGGGATCAGTTCGGTAAAGCCTCTATGCCCTCCACGCAGGGATGCAAGGATCTCCTGGAAGGATCATGCTCGGATCTGAAGGGCGAAAACGAGAAAAATGTCCAGATTCTTCCATAACTGGAGATAAAACTGGTTGTCTTTACATTGCAAGAAGCAAAAAAGCCTCTTGCAACCTTTCACAGTAAGCTTCTGGTGTGTAAAAAGTTACTCCAAAATGATCCTCATTGGTTGAAATTCATCCATCCATCCACATCTCCCACCAGCTGAGACTTCCTGACAGCGCAGGTTCACCGACTCGCAGACATGTGCGCCCGAGACGAGCACAACTTGACTAAAACCCCAAGTGAGACAGTAGGGAGGACGCCCCTCCCCCCCTTCTACCCTCCCACCCTCTCTTTCCTGCCTCCTCTCCCCGCTCTCCATCACTTCTCCCTCTATATATATCAGATGCAGAGGGTTTGGGAGCGTGCCCAATCGATGGAGCATAATCCCAGCACGAAAAGAGCAGAATGAGGGGGTCAGCCAACCAACGAGCCCCCCACTCTACCCTTTCACCCAATCAGGGCGAGGCGGGGAGACCGTGACCGACGCTGGCGCCCGCAGCTAACCTCCAGTGACAAGGATGGAGAGTGGAATTTGGGTGAATGAGAAGCCGAGGTGCTGAATATTTGAAGTCATGTGCGTGTGTACACAAGCAAGAGGGCTCCCCAAGCTTCTTAACCTCCATCTACCCACCCCCACCCTCTCCTTGACCCAGACTACCTTTTCCACATGACCAGCTCCGGGGCACATGCACATTAATGCAATAAAGGCGACACTGTGTTTGGCCAACACACAGAGGCAGGCTTTTAGCCAACCGAGTGTGAGCGTGTGAGCGTGAGGAGAGGTCACGGGGGTTTTCGAGATTACAGTGCCGAGTCAATCTGAGTCACACTGTAGGTTTAGCCCAGTAATTGTCAGCGTGGCCCCCTCTCCCCCCTCCCATTATTTCCTCTCCGCATGACACCTCCGCCCTGCTTTTTATTAGACATTAGTCTGATTCCTATTCCACAGGCGTTTTCCCCCCCCTTCCACTTTCACACTCAGCCACACCACAGCCAATTTCAAAAAGGCTCTTCTGCCGAGCCTGGAGAAGAAAAAAAAAAGAAAAAAAAAAATCTTGGCGCTCCTCTCCCTTTGATGTCTTTCCACTCTCTCTTCTCTCTGCGCTCGCTTGTTCCCAAACATCCCGCGCTCATTCAGCATTCGGATTTTTTGCGAGTGAGGAGAGGCGATCGCCGCGAAGTGTAACACTAACACATAAACTCCCCCTCTCAGCCTGTATGCCGCCGGCGAGCTACCCTCTCCCCCCCGTTTTACAACCGCTCAAAAGCTCTCTGCATACACGGACAGACCGAGAACCGATACGCCAGAAAATGTTAGAAAATGCCCTTTCAAGCTTTTGGCTGCAAAATCTGAGGGCAGATGAATTGTGTGGATATTACTGTGAGAGTCAGCCAGTGAGAGTCACTGCTGGCAGCCATTATATTCAAATAAATGGAGATAAATGAAAGGGGTTTGGAAGGAAATCTGCAGTTCAGTGCCAATAACCTCTAATGGGGATCTTTCAGTTTACTTTAACATGAATAACATAAGTCTATCTTCTGTTTTGAAGTCTTTAAACTGGAAGGAGACATTTTTAAGGGTTTCTTATGATGAAACAAAGCCCAAATGAGACAAACTGTAGACAGTAAAAGGGTTATATCATGGGTCTGGAAGATTCTAAAGAATGATTCTGATTATTTTCAGGACTTAAAAGGAGAAATATGTAATATATTTACTGTAATAAATCATAAAATGACCATGCTATGTCATCAGAGGTCAAGGAAACAAGTTAAGTTGAAGCACTCCCTTCTCCAACAACAATGCCCTCCTTTGAAACTGTTTCTGTGTGCCTGTTTCACGTCAATTAAAGTGCAAATTGATGCCAAATGTTCAATGAATGAGTGTCTGTTTATGAGAAATAAGAAATCATTAATAATCTTGTAGGAGGAGTAGGCGTTTACAACTGTTACATCGAGCAAAATGTTAATGGAGTCTGGCAGGGGACGCTAAACCCTGAATTCACCGAGTCAGATGTGAAAATATCGTGAGGGGAGCGAGAGGTGAAGGTCAGTGAAGGAGGAGGGAGAAATGGCAGAACATTTTCACATCTAAAGCGGAGATTTAAGGGTTTACTTCAACCAAACAAGAGCTGGTAATTGTTGGAACTGTGGAAAGACAAGATGGTTTTAATGAGCTGTATTTTGTTTCTGTGTGAGTGTTTTATGGTGATAAAATTTCAGTTTCTGTAAATTGTTTCTGGTCTCTCTGCAGGGATCCTTTCCATAATGTTGTCAAACAATCTGAGCCTGTCAGTGTAACCCTTATACTGTCTATGATTTGTACCATTTGTGCTTTGTTTAATATTCAGCAAATGCTCTCGGGTTGTTAAATCTCAACAGGATGGAAGAAACTCTTGCCTATGTCGTCGACCTCTATTAGAATCTCCTGCTTTGCGCTTGGAAAACACGCCACATATGTGTCATGTAGGGAGTAAATCACAATCAACAGTGGCCAACTTTAAAAACACATCTGATGGACATAAGCTTTGCATGAGAGCCAAAGGCTGCATCCAATACATTTGCTGGGAAAACTGACGGCTGCCAAGAGCCTTACAGTAAAACAGAGTGTTGAGAAAGCTGGGAACCAAAACACGATGGATAAACAGATGTGAAAGATACTGTATATCCAACAGTGGAGCACAGAGGGCTCACATATCAAATGATTCATATACATTTAAGGTATATGCATGTAATAGGGGACTGCACTCCAGATTTCTCAAATGCAAACATCAATTCAGCCATGAGCAAAACGCAGCGACGTCGGTGCTCAAAGAAGGCTCGGCTCAGTCACCAAGAGGCACATAGGAAAATGTTTTTAGAAGGGCTTCGCAGCTAAACATACTTCGACCAAAATTTGAATGTTCGGATGTAAATACATAAGGGATGCTACTGGGAAGCAGCAAAAATATATAAAACCTAAAAGAAACAACAACAACAACAACAACAAAAAATAATAATAAAACAATGGTCCCATCTTTTAAATTCACCCTAACGGAAAAGCTCTTTAACATTCACCAGCACCAACACAAATTCAAGCATGATGCACACAAACACATGACTTTGAGATGACATAAAGGGCTGCAACTATTGATTATTTTAATTGTAATAATCAATTAATTGGTTAGTCTATATGATGTCAGAATATGGTTAAAAAAAATCATCAACCCAAGATCCTTAGCATGAGCATCTCCAGAAATTTTTTAGAAGCAGACGGTGAGTTAACTTTAATGAAAGAAACTTTCACGTTCTACTTCAGGTCTTATTCTGTTAGACCAACCAATTAAAACTCACAAACAAAAGTAGCGAATCCTCACAATAGAGAAGCAGCAACCACAGACTGGTCAGATGTTTCCAAACGATAAATTACTGAAACAGTTACTCTGTTATAAAAATAGTTGTAGATTAAGTCTCTGTTGACTAACCAATCGATTACTCGACAAATTGTTGCAGCTCTAATAAACAGTTGCTGCCCCCCCTCACAGGTTTCCCTTTCTTAATGAAGACAGAGTGCAAATCAAAAGCAAACACAGAAAAAGAGAGAAAAAAAGGAGTGAAAATGGGGACCCATAGACAAAAGACTGCCTGCTAGAGAAAGATGAATGTGGAAGCAAAACAATCAGTCTTAAAGCATGGTACAGTATGTGCATGGTAAATGTTGAAAAATGGTGGAAGGGAAAAATCCATTCTGATACTCTTATGTGGTTAGATATTTTAAGATTTGTTTTTAATTTCCTGTGATATGGTGCTGGAATTCATTTTTTGGGGCATTCCCAATTTCCCCAAACACATCTTATCATTTGTGCATTCCTAAATTTCCAAATTTGACAGTTCTCACGACAGGTCTGACCCTGTTGGAGGAAATAGCCGTGTTGCCTTCAAAACAAATAGAAAAAAAGAAAGTGAATTTGGTCCGTTCACATGAACTGGTCTGGGGCAGAAGGACAGAAACCAGCTGTTTGACAACCGCCCATGAACCTCAAAAAAAGTGGAAGAGGAAGAAGAAGAAATGGAAGAGGAAGAAGTGGAAGAAAAAGGAAGAGGAAGAGGACAAAGAAATGGAAGACAGAGAAGAGGAACAGGAAGAAGAGGTGGCAGAAGAAGAAGCTGAAGTGGAGGAAGAAAACAAAGAAGAAATGGTGGAAGAAGAAAAGGAAGAAGTGGAAGAACAAGAGGAAGAAGAGGAAGTGGAATAGGAAGAAGTTTGAGGAAATTTGAGGAAGATATTTTGAATTTCAGCCTTTTCTGCCATACCTCATATTGCATGTAAAAACGTTGATGGAGACACGGCCGAGAAATTATGTCTGCCCCTTTTTTTAATTGTTTTTTTTTTTTTGTAATTGTTTGCTTGTTTTTTAATAGCTGTTTTAGTTCTATGCATGGATTTTTCCACTTGTACACATGCAAAGCAGAAGAGAGAAGCAGTGCACACATGAACACACACACAGACAGGAGAGAAAAACTGAAGAAGCGAGTGTATGAGAAAGTCACCTTGGTCAGGAGGTGAGTAGGTTTTCCAGCTATGCTTTTCAGAATGAGCGAGGTTTCTCGGTCCAGATAGGAGTGCTTTGGGTGAAGAGAGGAGAGGGGGGATAAAAAAAAAAAAAGGAGAGCAGAGGAAACAGACAAAATATAGAGAAGTCAGTGCCAGATGATTCTTGGGAGGCTTATTATTAATCGCAGGTGTTTTTGATCTTTTTTGTATCAAAAGAAGCGTGGAAGAGAAGAAAAGGTTCCATAAATGGAGCGCTCAGCAGGTGTGGTTGTCATTAGCTGCAGCTGTGGGTAAAGAAGCAATGATTGTGAGAAGTATTGGAGATAATGTACAGAGCAATCATGACTGGAGTGTACTGTGGCTAACCTACGGTCTACAGCTACTTTCACAAACATACACACAGTCCCTCTTTCACACCAAACACACTTTAATGCATTACACACAAACCAAAGGCTGCACACTTTCGCTTAAATGTTAATTCTGATATTCTGCTGTAATTATTGATCTGTTTTATCAGCATTAATATGCAGAAGTGAGCAGAAATGGTTCAAAAGTGACAATGTCCTCACGTGTACGATAGCAGAAACTTAAATTTTCTAAAATGACTACAACTCATGTGATTAATCTGCAGCCTCACTTGTGCAAATGCATGCACGCACACATGCAGTCTCACACACGCGTGCACTTACAGTGGCCTGATCCATTTCACCCTCTCGCGAGGTGAAGTCAAGCTGCCGCCTGGCCCGTCGCAGAGTGACATGCTGGGAGGAATTCGGGTGGAGGTGCAGGCAAGGCGTGTGTGTGTGGGTAGAGGCCACAGGTACAGGAAAGGATGCAAACACAGATAATGTGATCACATGCAGGGTGGGGGAACAGGGGACATGCAAGATATTAAACGTGTTAACGTGAAAACGTTTGCCTTCTGGACCAAAATACGATCATACTGTCAACTTTCTTTAGCGTTAACCCTCTCCTACAAGTCCCCTAAACACATGAATCTGTTCATGTAGAGTAGATAACACTGTATCTGAAGGGGTGTGCATATGACTGACATAAGACTGTCATAACCATCGCACCTGTCATGAATATGAAAGTCAATTCATGAATGTTTATTTATATATTTCAAAGTTGACATCATTTGAGATGTCTCTGTTAAGACAAGTTGACATTAACCTACACAATATAACTTGTCAATATCTTCGTTATGACAACTTGACATAGCATTACCTGTCACTGTCTATGTTATAACTTGAAATAGACCCAGACAGTTTAATCTATGAATGTCTTTAAGATAACTTGACATTAATCATTACTCATTAATATTTTCCTTACTCTCAATTACGGTGACGCAACTTCATTTTTGATTTGTCATAAAGATGTCATTAACAGTTATTAAACTGTCAACAAGCCCCAAATTAAAATGACATAACTGACCAGATGACTTGATGACAGTCATTAACATTCATAAAGACCCCTTCATATTCATAGCAAGCACCATATCATAGTTAAGACTGGTGATGTCATTTGATCAATTATGTCACAACACACAGCCATAAACATTCATAAAGACTCCGCCATGTTCATGAAACACGTCAGGGCATGGTTATGACGGTGTTATGTCAGTCTTATGCACACCCCTTCAAATAAAGAGTTACTGTAGAGTATATTAACTTCTGAAACAGGTTAAACTTTTCTCAAATGAACCTTTTCCTTCTGTTAGTGAGTCAGGATGCTTAGTGAGTGAATAAAGGAATTCAGAAATAGTGGATGTAAACATTGTAATCCGCAGTTAGGCCTTATAAGAGATTACAATGTCGTTATTAACACACCATCCAATGCACAATACACGGGCCATATTGTGCATCGACTCAGTACACGTCAGGCATGCAGTTTGTTCCAAACGTCATGCTGTGTGGTTAAACATGCAGGACCAGAGCTGGACTGAGGTCAATTCAGGGTAGCAGAGATATTTCCTTATGTTCTGTTTGTTTGTATTTAAAATAAAACCCAAGAATAACAGAACTGAATTGACCCCAAACCTGATTCACACGCATTTCACTTACCATCACATGTGGATATGAACACATTCTTTCGCGCTGTGGCTCACACACTTTCTGATTAGCTGATAATACTAAGTCTGTCTCTTTGATATCCTTGGTGTGTGTGTTTCTGTGTGTATTTTAGCGTCAGTCATACCTCTGTGCTGGTCTGGTTCTGTCCTTGCGTGCTCGGGCTGCTCTGGCTCTCCACATCTCCGCCTGTCGTCACTTTATCGATGTCCAGCGAGTCCATGCTGGACGCCGAGGCGCACGCCGAGTTTACGCTGGACCGCTGGGACTGAGCCTCCTGCTCACTGACCGCGCCCACAGAGCCCGTCCTCCGGTGCTGCACGCCACCGGACGACCCCGACGAGGGCCGCCGCAGCGTGGTGGAAGAGAAAGAGGAGGAGGAGGAGGTGGTGGAGGAGGAGGAGGAAGAGGTCTGACGCGCCGCTTCGTCCATGCTGAGGGAGGCCTTCTCCAGCTGAGAGGTGATGTCGGCCAGGGAGATGTTGGAGGCCGGGGGACGGGCGCTTAGACTACCACCTCGTACCGTGTTGGCTGGCGATGCCCGGGTGCTGCTACTGGCACTTCCTGTTGGGGAGTTCAGGGTTTAAACACAGCTCAAATGGACTAGATGACATTTTTAGAATACAACCACACTTCTAATAAGCCAAACTATCCCTTTAACAAATCAGACCATGGCTAAAATGAATGGCTGGAAGTATATATATCATATCAGTGGTATTGCCATTGCTCGCTTATGCTAACGAAAACATGTCTTTGCTACAAACAGGATGCTGCTAATTGTCCCCCTCTTCCTCCTCTATATTATTAACCTTCATGTGTTTGTTTTGTCTTTAGTACAAAGGAAATACAAGTTGGAAGAGTGACCTTTTCCTGTTTTATTCCATAAAGCATCCCTCCTTTGTGTTACTGCAAGTCCAAACATTATCCAAGCACAACAATGTCGGATGATGTGTAGACTACAAAGCAGCGTGTCAGAAGTTTCTGTGATTACAGTAACGTGCGGGGATTGGTGGAGGGATTCTTTTATTGTTCTTAAAATACAACATGAATCATTAAAAGCGCATTATTCTCTACCTCCGCTGCTCCCCCCTCCGCTGGTGCCCGTGTGCTTGGTGCTGGCACTGCGCCCCCCGGGGGCCCGCTGCTGCCCTTTGTTCTGGCCGCGAGACGTGGAGTTCGGTTTGGAGATGGTGTTGAGCTCCTGCTCGATGGAGCACAGGTCAGCCATGAGGGCGTCCAGGTCCACGGTGTCGCCCTGGTTCAATGCCTCTGCAGGGATAAAGAAGCGGGGGAAGGGTTTAATGACTTAATTTATCTGATTTTATTTACATTTTTTGGATGTGTGGTGTCATACTGATGAGTGAGGTCTCACCGTTTATGTTGTACATGGAAAAACGGTAGGAGAAGTTGGCCATGTTGGTCTCCTGCCTGAGAGGAGGCTTCTGCAGTGCTTTCTGCGGCCTGCCATCATCCAGACTCTGCAGACACACACATGCAAAACATGAGGTGCACGAATGCAAAAATACTCATCCTGACATTACAGTCAAAGTACAGGATCTAAGCAACCACATCTGCTTGCTAGACTCCTTAGTCACACACACACACACACACACACTCGTTCAGACCTGCTCAACACACAATATGAAGTGATGGTGGGAGAGGGTTGCTAGGATACAGTATAGGGAGACAGGATTAGCAGTGTTAAGGTTGCTATGGATACAGCCCCTTCCTTCCTTTCTATCTGCTCTTCTACCTGTGTGAGTGTGTGTCACCAACCACCCCCTCTTAATGTGTGTGTGTGTGTGTTTTGACCTGTGTGAGCTTGTCCAGCTCTCCCAGCCAGGCTCCAAACATCTTGTCCAGGTCCTGGTCCTCCTTGTCGCTGTCCTCCTCCGCTCCATGGTCCAATTCATCATCTGATACTTGATCCATCTACACACACACACACACACACGTAAAGAAACAGAGGACAGCGATTCAGAAACTGTCAGATGATTCCACACATGTACACAAATTCACACGCCATCAGATCACACCCACATAGCAGGAATGATCTAAAAGGGGGGGGGAGAAAAAAAAAAGCCTTCAGCTCAGCTCATGCCAACCTCACTGCCTGTTACCATGACAACCACTCGTGGACCCCTAGCGGGCACCCTGTGCTGTCTACTCGGCGGAGTGCCCTGTAGTGTCTCGTGCTCTTGGCTCACCGCTGACACACCCAACGCCTCTACTTCCAGATCCGAAAGCGAGGGATGCTGATGGAAGACAGACAGGTGGAGCTGAGCACAGGTTGGATGCACTGACTGAGCGTTTTGGGATCTATACACCCGCAGAGAATCACTACACCAGCAGCGTACTCAGGGTTGAAATATCAATCAAGGCGCAGGGAACAGAGCTAGCAGGCTATTGATGGCTATATGGGCCAGTGTGAGTGGAGGAAGGTGCAGTAAGCTGGATGTGGGAGCCCAGCTGTGTTCTGTCAAAAGGTGAGGATAGAGCTCCCTCTACTGGACACAAAGCAAAGTGGTGCAACTGCAACATGCAGCTGTGTGGTTTGCTGGTTAGCTCAATCCCAACAGCTTATATCTTCATGTATTTAATCTAGCAGAACATAGATTTGGGCAATAAAACATTAGTGTAGTAGACACTTGATCAATAGCAATAAGAAAATTGTTTAATAGTTTCACTTAAGTGCGTTAAATGCCATGAAAGCACGAAAGAAATACAACCAGGCTCATAAACAGCCAGCTGATATCAGAGCAAACTATGAGTGACACACAAACGACCAA